>JAIXND010000755.1:24434600-24445267 GCA_023646645.1 Varanus salvator macromaculatus | reverse complement strand
GGGGGGGTGGAGATGGCCAAGATTGCGCCCGTCTTTCCTGCTGGAGCGCGCCCATGATCACCGCGCCCATGATCACCCACATCTTCCCTGCACGAACGCAACTGCGATTGTGGCCATCTCCCCACTTGGGGGGTGGGGAGTTGGCTGCGATCTTGGTCTCCATCCAATGCGGTGTTCACGACCCATGTCAAAATTTTCATGAAATTTTTGTTTGCGACCTGATTTGGTCGTGAACCAAGGCTGAGGTACCACTGTACTCTTGAAACTTACTGGAAATGTGCTATGGAACAACAAAACAAATAGCAAGCCTGGTGACTCCCTGGTTATGGAATACCCTCTGAAAGGAGCTGTTTCAGGAACATGGATGACACTTTCAGTGTCAGGTTACAACATTTTTTGCTATTTCCCCACAAGTTTAATTTGAGAAATGCTTCAGCCTGCTGAATATTTTTAGTCCCTGCCTCATTTTATCATTAAGATTATGCTTCTATTGAATATTTTAATGTTTTATAATGTATTTGCTGTTCACTGCCCTACAATCCATCGGATGAAGAGTAGCATACAAATCGTTTAAATAAATGAATGAATACATTTACATGACCAATAATACAGAGTAAATTACTCTCTGTAGAAGGAAATGTGTATTTTATTGTTGCTAACGCAAAGTGTTTTTGATAACTTCGCTACAAGAGAGGCATGAAGTCTGAACACATAAGAATAAATTTAACTCCTATGATTTTTGTGTCCCTGGGCAGCAGAAATGCCAATTTAATTAACTGTATGTGCTGAGATAGCCAGACTATTGAAACAAAACACAAACCTGTTTCAGAGGATCGTATAGAAAGCAAATGTTAATGAAGATGTTTTTGGTGAAACCCTAGAGTTGTTCTTCCTGGAGTGCTATCTAATGGTAAGAATGGATTTAATTTTTATGTCTCATGCATGCCCTTCCAAGGTCAGTGAGATTCATTCCAAGGGTTATTTTGCAGGAGACTTTTCAATAATTTTAATGCTGAGTTTTGCAGCTCAGGATGCAGAATATCAGCTCATTTGAATGAATATTTCTCTGTTTGGATATTCTTCAAAGCGCTGTGTCTGTAAGACATTAAACACCCTGAGCGTAATTTATTCTATTTTCTGTTCTTCTTGTTAGCATGTCTGCTAAGTATGGGAAATGGGAAGGTCAGAGGTGGGCTAAAATTCAAGTGAACCAATTGGTACTTCACTGGGGAAATTGTTTTGTGTAAAGCTCTGCTCCATCATTTTGTTCTGTTTTGTTAATGGTAAATACTGCCTATAATGCACATTTTTCTTTTCTAGATGGGTGGGACCTCATTTACTGATGCTTTTTGGGAGCATGATTGTTTATTCTTGAGAAAGGGAAATAACTCTGGAAACAGGTAAATAGCTATTGCATGTTTCATTTATATGATGTTGTTGATGAAGATGGCATTGCACTCACACCCTGCCTGTTTTCCTTTTGCGGCAATATTGTTCCTTAACCTATTAATTTAGGTACATTTTCGATGATGAATTATAGGGTTCTGTAACTAGTCTTGTGCCAGGCTTTTCTTTAGAATGGCCATTTACGTATTGACAGAAAAGAAGACAAAAGAGAACACAGATGGGCACAGAACATGCATGTGCTAATTTATATGTATAGATGCAAATGCAGAAATAATTTAATTTTAAATAGAAATACAATGCATCCCACCATAGTAAGGAAAACATGAGCAAATGACCTGCCCACCTTGCTTAGTTTGCAGTCCAGTACCAGCTACTGATAGGTAACTTCAAAGCTTTTGCTCCCTCTGTATATGGTTCTTTAGCTTTACACTGAACTTGGACTGTCAAACAAAGCCCTGCTCTGACCTCCCTACAAACAGATGGCTGTCCTCATAGACTCATACAATAGTTGAGCCAGAAGAAGGCCATTGAGACCAACCTCTCCTGGTGCAGGATGCCAAGTCACACCATCCCACTCAGGTGACCATCAAGTTTCGCCTTGAATGTTTCTAGTGTGGGAGAGCCCACCACCTCTCTAGGCAGTTGGTTTCACTGTCATGTTGCTCTGACAGTGAGGAAACTTTTCCTGCTATACAGCCTGAATCTGGATTGTTGCAACTTGAATGGATTATTCTATGTCCTACACCCTGGCATCAGCGAGAAGAGATCTTGACCTTCCTCTTTGTGACAGCCTTTGAGGTACCTATAGAGGGATATCATGTCCCCCCTTAGTCTTCTCCTCTCAAGGCTGAATGTGCCCAATTTTCTCAGTCTCTCCTTATAGGGCAGTGTTTCCAAACCCTGGATCATTTTTGTTGCCCTCCTCTGGACTCTTTCTAATTTTTCTGCATCTTTCTGAAATCTTGGTGCCCAGAACTGGACACAGTAACATCCTCCTTGATGTTTTAGTCTTGGAATGTAACACCAAATCAAGTTTTGGGAAAGGAACAAAAAGGTAGCTAGTTTAATGATTGTGGGAGACAATCAGACTGAGTTAGACGGTAAATAGCCTGGAGGACTCTTTGAAACTGGGAGTGTCTACTTTGTTTTGGACAACTTAAAGCAGGATTCGCCATTTGTGATCAATTTTGGGGGACTGTTTGCTTCCAAAAGGGTAGGTAATTATTGGGAAACAAAGTTTTAAAGATGTCACAAGATTCTAGCATTTTCTCATTTAAAGGAAACAAAATTCTGTCCTACTGACTGTGGACTCCTGCTTGCTTGAAGAAATGGGGAAAGCATGATGCTGTGTAACCTCAGCACTGAGACGACCAGTGCCGCAGGGCTTCTTCTCACTCACTGGGACGCAGGAAGCACAGAGCACCTGGGAGGAGTCCCTGACCTCTCATGCCAGCGTTGACCCAGCTTTGGGAAAGAAAGGCTTTTGTGTGGGAAATAAACCATGCTGAAGATGGCTGCAGTGTAGTTTTAGCATTTGCATGTTAGATATTTAAGCAGGGGGGGGTGTGAAGGAGGCAGATGGCAGCTGATCCTGGGGTACCACAAGAATGGAGACACCTTTCACAAGTGCTTTCCACTGAGCACATGGAGGATGAGTGGGGCCTTGTCAATGGGCCCTGCTTCAATTATCATCCACCTCTCACTCCACCTACTTCCTTGCTTTCCATGAGCTATGCATGTTGGTTCCTCCACACGCTGGGACACCCTTCGTGATTGCTGAGAGGTGCTTGTGCACATGGCTGTATTTATTTGTGTATTTATTTGCATATTTTTATGCCACCCAAGAGTTGAGGCTCTCTGGACAGGTATCAAAAGTTAAAATTAAACAAACATTTGAGAAACACACACATGCATTCATTTAAAAGCATGGCAATTGCAGAATGGCAATGAAGGCAATTGTAGTTGCTGTGTTTCAGCACAGAAGCATAGCAGTAGTTCAGGATAAAAGAGAATATATAAAACCAAGTTTAAAAGTTAAACTCTGGGTCCGCTGCATATGCTGTGTCTATATGGCTCTCCATTTAGAACTGATGCTGAACATGCAGAGTTTAGAGGTAGAACCAGTGATCTTGTTGGTGAGCAGCTGTGTCCTGCTCCCTTCTATGCATTTAGTGAAGGCACAGAGGAAAAATGTGAAAAGGACTAGTGAAATACACCAATATAGGCAGAAAAGAATGTTGGTTTAGCATAATAAGGCTCCTCTTGAACTCTTATTTTATTAAAGCAATCGATTAACATTTTCAACTTTGACCTACTTGGCCTGGATCCAAGACAATAACACAGAAAAGACTCACATCCAAAGCAGTGCCGTGTCATATGCTGGAACTTGGAAATAAAACCATTTTTCTTTTCATTAAGTGCGTACAGTATAAGATTTATTTGTAAGAGTGGAGAGGTGATATACTGCCGAGGGTGTGGAATGGGCTTCCACGGGAGGTCGTTGAGGCCCCATCGGTGAGGGTGTTCAAAGATAGGCTGGACATGCACATGGTGGGCATGTCATGAGCGGAGCCGGCTGGTGCCGGAGGTCAGACTAGATGGCCCAGGAGGCCCCCTCTGACTCGCTCTGTTTCTATGTTTCTATGTTTCTACTGCAACTTTGATAATTTTCCCTGCAATTCCCGTGGGGCAATTAAGGAAGTGTGAGAGGATAGTCTCTGGTAGATGGCCATCAATTGTAATTGCCCCCAAAGAGATTGGACTGTCTCAATGCTGTTCGGAAGTCATTCCTTGCCTATGTGTCAGAGGAGGAGGAGGTCAGATGATCCCAATCTCTCGAGTGTGCTGGCTCCAGAAGGTGGAGGCACAGGTTGCCCTGCAGGTTCAAGTCAGTACCTCCAGACTGGTAGCCACTGAGCTCCTCCTAAGTTGAAGCCTATTCAGGAGGAAAGGTCTTCCACAGGAATACAACTTCTGCCAAAGTGCTGATGATCAGCAGCAGGGCCTTGGGAGGTGCTGGGGTGGCTCTGGCTCTAAAAGCTTTCAGTCAGAGCGTGGTAGCCAGTGGACTACCAAGTTTTTTCTACCAGCACCAGTGTTGTGATTGATCCTCTGTGCTGCTGACCTTTAGACTTTGGGCTGCTTCTGTGCTGGGCTGCTTACGTGCGTATCGAGCTTGGCCATGCCTCAGAGTCTGCTCCTGTAATTCTCCGTCACTGAATAGCAATTCTGTGCTCTTCACCTTTTCCTGCTTACTGACCTCTCTCGGTTTGCGCTGCCCTCTTGCTGGTCTGATAGAACTATCTTTGATCTTCTTCCTGTCTACTGGCTTAGTAAGGGATTTGCCTGATCGTTGGCCCTAGGCTGAGCCTGACCCAGCCAGAGCAGGATGAGGATCAGCAGAATAAGTAATAGAAAGTACCAGAAATCATTTTACATGGTCAGTTTCCTTTGGATAATAGAACCTTGGAAGCAAATCATGGAACAGATCTGCAAACAAGTAGAAATTGTTGATGGTTCGCACCATCAAGACCGAAACTGTTCTCTCATACTCTGTTCAAAGTCAAACCCCAAAAACTGCTTCAAGCCTGCAAATATATGTACCCCAGACTTAAGCTTATGAATATAAAGATTCAAATGTCAAAAGGCACATTTCAAGAAGGAAGTCTAACAAAGCCATTGTTATAAACAGTGCATTTTCTTTTCAAAACATCCTTTGTTGGCTCCCTATCAACAATAATAAAAAGTGGATTAAGGATACAAATGATTTTTTAAAAAAATAGCTTTGTGGGACATATAATTTCCATTGATGCAACCTGTGCTTACATGCTCTTCTTTTTATGTTACCTGTAATATATAGTTCAGCCTGGGGAAGGTCAGTTATTCTCCCTTTCCATTCTTCTGTGTGTGAAGTTTTCTGAGCATTAATAATGGTCCATCCCTTGGAGAATTGTTCTCAAAAGAGCAATTGCCTGGGAATTCTAAATAGCCGGCTGCACATTTCCCAAAAGATTTTATGAGCTAGAGATTGAAAGTAGGTTTGTGATAATTTAGACTTTGAAAATCACAGTGATAAGTGAAATGGCCCAAAAGCATCCAAAAAAAAAAAAAACCCCTTCACAGTTCTGTTGCTGATTCTGATTAGTAAACAAAACTGGAATCTGGAATGGACTATTCCTGTTTAGGGCCCAGACAGCCATGCCTTACTCCACTCTGCTCCACCCACCACTCTAGTTTCCTATTTTTTTCTTCTTCTCAGCGGCCAATCAGTATTCCATAGTCATCAGACATCTTCAGTTCACGTTGGGTTATTCTTGGGAATCTATGTCCCATTTGAATGTTAAATAGATGTGTCCAAAGAAAGAACTGTCCTTTGGGTTGGCAACCTTCAAAAGGAAGGTTGGCCAACCCAAAGTGGAAGATTCTCCACAAGACCTTTTCATACTCATGTGTGATGTTACTGCATCCTGAAAAGACTGCAGAATTCTACGGATGAGTACGAAGAGGCAAAGCTGGTCTGATTCTTCCTGTTTGACCCACGTTCAGCCACTGCCCATCCCAGTGACTTCTTGTACTATAGGGAATCACCCAGGAACTGATCTGTGTGATAAAGTTATCCTGGTGTAAGCACTGAGGTCACATTTGTAGGAACTCTCTGACTGAAAAGATTACATTGCTGTGATTTGTGCACAGAAAAGTTCAAAAGCCTTGGTGAACCAGGCTGGTTGTCCCTGGCAAAGCAAGAATAGTAGTGGTGGGAGGCAGTGGAATTGGTAACCAAGACTAGGAGACCTTTGCAGAGCAATTTGCCAGAAGATCAGACAGAACTTTTGCCTCCATCTCCCTGGTATATGCTTTTCACGTGAGAGCAATGAAACGTTCCAGTGCAGTAGTATAGAATTATGTATACTGTGGATGAGAGAGCACTGTCAGTGCATATTTCTTGTATATTTCTGTAATATTTGGTTGATATACAAATATTAGCAATGTGTGAGGAATCTGCCTTGGGGGTGGGAATCTGTTGGATTTCCTCAGCTTGGTTCCCCAGATTCTGGCCCATTTTCTCTCTGCCTTAAGTCTGGTTCACACCAAGTGGTCACAGAGGCATCTGGCCAGAAGAGAGCCAAGCACATCTCCACACACCACCTACTGCCCACACACCCTCTGTACAAGTAGCGTCCATAGTTGCGGATTGAAAAGGTTTACAGTGCAGACCATATCAGCAGAGAGTCATATTTATCTGGATGTAGATAGTATAAATGTATAACACATTTCTATCCTGGCTTTTTTGTTTTGCCAAGGCAAGGTTCTCCTCTTCATTTTATTCTCACAACAGCCCTGCAAGGCTGAGAGTCAGAATATGACTCAAAGTCAATCGGTGAGCTTCCTGGCCAGTACTCAAGCCACTCTTTCCCGACAGCTTATATGCAAAACATTGTAGGCTTAGCCTTCAATTCGAGCTCAGAATAGGCTTAATTTCACCTCTATGTGCAGTTTATTACTTGAAGTGTAGCTGTTTGATTTAAAATCTCAGTTTTAAATTCAGTTTAATATTTACTACCTAGTGTGCACATGTAGAAAACTCCCCACTAAGGGAAATGTCCAGCGAGCAGACCTCGCATTCCCAGAGGGGTTTCAAATTGCCTGAAGTGCCAGGCGTTGACTGGGTTCACACGACACAACAACCCACTGTTGAATGTTACTGTCGCTTGGCTGTCATGGCATGCAAACCCACCCATGGTTACCAATGATTGGGTCTCATTGTGTCTGGGGGCCACCTGCTCAGTTTGTCTCTCTTCCCAGCTGAACTCTTGGGGTTGTTTGGACTGCTCTCAAGGGTTCTCCTCAATTTTGCAACAATAATGGACCTACTGGATGATGACAGCAGGCATTGCTTGGCTGTCAAGCAACGCCTGATTTGGGAGGGGTTAATAATTTTTATCAGGAAAGTGCACAGGTACATAGGCTCTATATAATTTTGCACTTTTCTACCCTCTTCTAAATGTACAACCCCTTCAAAAATACATTTCAGAAATGGAGCTCCGAAGCTGTCAGTTGTCAAGATAGTCCTGTGGGACACCGGCAAAGCTGAGGCAACCTTAAAGTCACATGATATCACCCCCCCAACTAAAAAAAAAAAAAAAACCCTGGAGGAATTTATTTGTGATCAGGAGCAAGCAGCTCCTGTTTACAAGTTAGAGCTCCCCAGGCTTTGCAAAGCTCAGGCAACGGTGACCTGAAACTTACAGAGGTTTGGGTAAAGAATAGTTGCCTGCAGTGCTTCGCAGAGCAACCAACCTATCATGGCAAAGCCCAACAGTGGGTTGTTGTGCTGTGTGAACTTCCCCCTGTCCATTCCCTTGGAGAAAATCCCCATTCCCTGCAAAACAACAGACATGGGAATGAAAAGCCAGCAGGGGTGTATCACACAAAGGGTTGTAACAGCCTTCTTCAGAGTTGTGTGGTGTTTTTGTTTTGTTTTTAATTTTCCACATTTTTCTATGATTAAATCCACATAAAATTATGGAAAGTAAAACACCCCTCCACTAGTCCATGGCATCCATGCCATCTGGGAAAAGCCAGTGTGCCGTGGAATCCACAAGCTGGATTTATAGAAATCCAAACTCATTTGCGCCCCCTGTGGGTATCTCCTAGACATGACAGCAGCATGCCTCTCCAGGGAGACATCTCCTCTGCTGTTAGTGAGAAAGGTCTGGGTGAAGGAGGTACCATTCCGAGGGAGAAGAAATTGATCCCTTAGAAGGTTAGAAGGAAGTTAGATCCTTTGGTCCTTGGAAGACAAACCAATGTCCTTTTCTCTCTGAGGATATACGGTGGGTTGGTGGGAACCATCTGTGTGATTACCTCCCACTGATGAAAGATCAGTCACCTGGATTATTAGTCAGCTACTGATCTATCAATGGATGGTAAGCCAACACCACAGGAATGGGTGCCATGAAATGGAAAGTGGGAAAAGCCACCACAGATTAGAATCAGTTTGAACACAAATGAAACTGACCCTGTTGCCTGCAGTTCTGGCAGCTGAATTCCAGCTTGACGTATTGCATCAAATATGCATGCGACACCTGTCCCTGCATCTCTGCAGGAGGTAGTTTCAGAAAGAAAATGATATGCTCGGATCTCTTCCCATGAGTCCTGCCATTTCTTATTCTTATGAACCCCCAATACCACCACCTGCACGCGCGCACATGCATGCACACACACACACACACACACACGAGTCAGACCTGTTCTAATATGAAGGTAAATAGAACCCAAAAGAGACTCTTAAAAGGACTAATCAACTTGGCCTTCCTTTTGATTCTCCTGTAAGAGCAAGTTAGGTGAAGCGGTTTTTCCTCTGTTGGCACAGCACCTGCCTTGTACACAAGAGCCCCCAGGTTTGGCATCTTCAGTAGAGGTGGACAAGACTCTAGACTGATGCTCCAGAGAGATGTCATTGGTCAGTGTAGACCAGGTAGTGCGAGAGGGCCACAATATTTCAAGGTAATCTGCTGAGGGAATAGATGAGGCTGTACTCAGTAGGAAGTAATGCCAGAGCCAGAAGTGGGTGGCCATTCTCTTTTTCCTCTCCTGCTGCCACCTCCTGTCTTTCCCTCTCTCCATCCCTCCTCCTCCTTCCCACTGAGTGGGCCACCAAGGATGGAACAGGTTGCTCGCAGAAGGTTTTTGTATGTAAGCTGAGGGCTGAAGGCTGCCCACTTCTGATGTGGAAGGGCTGAGCCGTCCAACTAGTTCTGCATAATGCAGCCTCCTTTGTTCCTATCTTATCTATAATCCGTTGCTTCCAAACTATTTTGTTTGCTGAGCTCAATCAGTTAAAAGCAGTATCATCTGCACTGTTAAACAGTGGCTGGATTAAAAGACAATATGGTAACCCAGGCTTGAGTATGGGTTGCTGTTGAAACACGGATTATATTGGATTACATTGCTTTAACCAGCCACATCCTTCAGTGTGGGTTATCATATATTCTAAACCCAGAGGGAGGAGTGCCCCATTCATGCCTGCTGCCTCAGTCCCGACTTTTATTCGGCATAATGTCAAAAAGAACCTTGTACATATCACATATACACCCAATCAGGGTTAACTGGCATTGTTTTTCAAAGATATCCATGACAAAGGAACCCCATAAAAATTATGGAACAAAGATTTATTTTTTGAAAATAGATCTCAGGTATACATAAGGGAATTCTACAATTGTGGCATAGTATTCATCTTCAGTGTATTAATCTTACCCCACAAACTTAACTTTAAACATGCCCCTCTATTTATATTTTATGGTATTTTATTAATCAGCTTATTCAAATTTAGCTTACTCAAATATATCACAAGGAATGACTATTAGCAAGAAAGTAATAGACTGCAGGCACAACTGAATTGCCAGTTGACTAATAATGTATGAAAAGGAGTAATTTCATGTGACATCAGATTGGACTTTGACCAGTAAAATAACCACTTCTCCAATTGACCAAAGTATTGGTCAATTGGTCAATTGCATCAAAATGAGAATGGACACCTGGAGTTGTGAAATAAACAATAACAAGTCATCTGTGTAAAGAATAATTTTGAATTATAAACAGTTATGAAGAAAACTGTGAATACTAGCATTCTCTTTATTTATTTTATTTATTTATTTGGGATATTTCTAACCCATCCAATCACTATGCATCTCTGGATGGCTTACAAACAAATTCAATAAACACAACAATATAAAAGATCATATATACTCCAAACAATAATAAAACTAATAACCCACAATTGAAATAAAACATAATTAAAATTTTTTAAACATTAAAATATTGGATGAATAAAAATGTTTTGTCCTGGCGCCGAAAAGCATATAATGACAGTGCCAGGCAGACCTCTCTAGGGAGCGCATTCCATAGCTGGGGCGTCACCGCAGACAAAGCCCTCTTCCAGGTATTCTGTCTCCTAATCCCCTTCAAGGAGGGTTCCCGGAGCAGGGTCTCTACTGCAGATCTTGAGGGGCAGGAGGGCATGTAGGGAAAAAGATGTTCCTCTAGGTATCCTGGTCCCAAGCTGTTTAGGGCTTTAAAGGTCATAACCAGCACCTTAAATTGGGCCCAGACTTCAATGAGAAGCCAGTGAAGCTGGTGGAGGACCAGAGTTATATGGGAGTAACGACTTTACTATCATTCACTGGAGGTTCCAAACATAAATGAAGTATCAATGGAGAAAATATGCATCCCTGGCTAGTTCCTCTCCAAGTAAAGAAAAA
>JAIXND010000755.1:24380557-24433111 GCA_023646645.1 Varanus salvator macromaculatus | reverse complement strand
GAGAAGAGAAGAGAAGAGAAGAGAAGAGAAGAGAAGAGAAGAGAAGAGAAGAATTGCAAAGGACCTGTAGGGCCATCAAGTCCATCCGTCTGCTCTGCATCCACTTGTGGCCACTCCTCCAGTTGCAGGCCTGTGCCTTTCCTGCTTAGCAAAGGTGACTTGGCATGCTAGCTTGATGTATAACTATGCAGAGAACATTGGTTTGAGTAGAAGGCACCATCTCGTACATACATACATACATACGTATGCAGCATTCCAGTCAAGAGTACAGAGTCTAAGTACACACAGTTTGAGACGGGATCTTTCTGACATTAAGCCAAACCTGCACTCAGGGTAATGTCTGAACAGACTTGGTCCATCATCCCCTAATTTTCTTTTTCACAGATGGGCACCAAAGTAGTGAGAGTCAAAACAAAGTCCTTGCCACTTTTGCTCTTAATCATTCCTCCCACTGGAATTCAAGTTTTAAGCATGAGAGATAAATGAAAGCAAGTATGTCAATGCAACAAGCTGGTACTAAAGTGGAGGCACTGTTCATACCAAAACCATGCCAACAATAACTTATTGTTCCGGGAACGCTGCCTTCCAGTTTCCATTTCGCAAAGATGTCATTTCTTGGTCTGGTGATTTGCAGAGGAAGAGGACCGCTGGAGGAAGACTCAGAAGCCTGCGCAAGGCATAGCTGCCCTGCATAGTGAAGGTTCCAGGGTCCACCCCCAGCATCTCCATTCCCGAAGGAACACATGAAAGGCCTCCATCCTGCAAAACTGCTGCCAGCACCAAATTAAGGCAGGCAGACCACTGGTCCAGTCTGGTAATGGGGATCTTCCCCTTGCATCTCTGCAGCTATCATCAAATCAGCTGTAGCCTCTGATGCTATTAATAAAATAAACCATTCACTGAGCTTGGGCAAAGAACACCACCAATGTGTTCCCTCCAGTGTCAAATGTCAAGATGCAGTATGCATTATTTCCTATGTCTTGGGAATGCTTGCAAGTGATCAACATAACATGGGAGGCTCAGCATATGAACAGGTCGAGCGTCTCTGCCCTGAGAAGTGCTGTAAAGTAGGTCACAACTGCTGTCTGTCTAATAGCACCTGTTCAACCCAGCAGTCTCCCTCCAGCCAGACTGTGTAACTCCTCCTCCTCCTCCTCCTCCTCCCTAGTTAGCAGCGCATCTTTCTGAGCAGGAAGGCCTTTCCCCCTCTGCTCATCTTCCTAGCAGATTGGTTGTTGCGCAGCTCAGCAGGGTGTTAGCGCTTTCTTTGTAGCAAAGCACCGTGGGGGCAGGAGGCACGGAGGGGGAGGCTGTTAGGAGCGTTCGTGCACTGTTTTTGTCTGGCTTTTCTCGCACAAGTGTTCTGAGCCTCATAGATCAAAAAGGAGGGGGAAAGCGAAGGTGCATGCGTTTTCAGAAGAACATGTGAGCATGGGATACTGTTCCTGAAGAGAAGAGCACTTGAGGGTTGTTTCTGCTGTAACAGAAAGATTGAAAAGTAGATTTACTTTTGTCAGCTGCAAATTAGGGAGGTTGTGTGAATCTGTCCTCTGGGATGGACAAAACTACATTAATTCACTGAAGCACTTTTCCTGATGCTCTTTAACATATTTATTTTCCATGATCTTTGAGCTGGCCTAATTAAAGCCTTACACGATATATATATATATATATTAAATTAATGTTTCCTTGTCCCTTACAGGGGCCCAAGATAGCTGACAGACATCACTTGAAATATGGACAGGCAACTTGTGCCCATCCAGATGTTTTGCTCTATGCTGATGCTCTATACTTTGGCTATGCTGACTAGGACTGATTGGAGCTGTAGGCCAGAACATCTGGAGAGTCATGATTTGCACACTTCAAAGCCTTAAAACAATGCAAAAATCTGCTTAAAATAATCTGCACTGTGTGCATCTGTGTATGGGGTAAATATGTGGTTGTTATTCAGCATCAAACTGGAAGTGATCCACACAGTCCCTGAACAGAGACGTTGATGTCTGTTTTGCTGGTTGAAAGCAACTGGGAAAAGCAGCCCAGTTTAGATTAGGGATGTTACGCCCTTTGGCTAGCGTTGCTTCTTGCACTAAAATCCCTCCCTGCTTACGTTATAAACCACAAAGAAGAAGGAACAGATAAGAAACATATGTTGGAGAATATCTGCCTGCCTGCCCTTTGCAGGTAATAGCAGTTGGGGAGGATTTAAATGTTAGGGAAAGGATATGTGTGAGCGAAGAGTGAAAAAATACTCTATGACAAACAAAACAGTACATTTTGCTTCGTTATGTTTCATTTCCGGGCTTCTCCCTTATGAATGTAATACCTTGTTACTAAGTAGCCTGCTCTAAAACACTGTTGTGCATGTGGTTGGGAGGAGAGTCTGATTTCTCAGTGGATAAAGAAAAGGCCCTTTGCATATTTTGGAGCTACACCTTGACATCCAGATAGGATGTCCAGATGTAGGAATAAAGGAAGGAGCACAGCATAAAGCCGTGCATATTTAACTCAGATGTACATCCAGGTTCAATAGGTCTTCTTTGCAGGTATGGGATTGCCACCCTAGTGCATCTGCTGCCTAAGAGAATCATGTGAAGGTCTTGGGGTGAGACAGAACAGGGCTTGATATGCTTCTCCAGTGCAGTTTGGAGAAACAAGGGCAGGCAGTTCTTTGAAAAGTGCCTTGCATTATTGCACAGTATATTTCCTCTCCCCCAATTCTGCCCCAGTGTGCACCCATAATTCGGCCCCATAATTCAAGCCCTGCACCCGTAATTCAGTTGGGGTGGAAAAGATCCTTATCGAAAATACTGTATTCTAAGCAGCAGCATGGAGAAGAGTCACTCTGTCACTATTCCGCACAGCAAGATGGACCGTGACAGCATTCAGCAGAGTGTCAGGTGCAGCGAAGGAGCTGACATCCCTGTATTTTTGTGACCCACTTAACTAGGAAGCTCGGTGTTGTGGCAGGACTGAAAGCAGAGGCTTTGTAATGCCACAATCCCTTCCTGCGCTGTCTTGTGGGGAGATGAAATGCATGTGCAGCTAGCCGTGGAAGGCCCAGAGAGAGGCTCTTCCAGAATACCCACATGCTTATTTCTCAGTGGCACCTAACTGGGGAACTTATGTTCTTCTGCCACGTTGAGAAAAATTATCCTTTCTTGAATGGCTGAACTCTCCATAAAATTCCCTGGGTTCTCAGGTACAGATGTTTGCAAATCCTTATGAAGTCTCTCAAGCTGAAAAAGCAGGCCCCATAAAGCTGCCTGTGGAGGAATAGGATGTGCTACTGTACATAGGACCGTCTCCTCCTTTCCTGATAGATTTGGCTCACAAATCCTGGCCCCATGTTCCAAGTGCCATAATCTTTTCCGCACTAGAATGGGAGATGAGAATGCCCAAATGAGGTCCAAGCAAACAATGACAGTTCCTAACCACAGTCTGTACTACTAAGCACTGCTTTTCCCTGACCCTAAGACAGCCAGAAAGCACCCCAGTGCAAAAATTGTTTGCAGTGTATTGCCAGCTTTGCATCCCAAAATTTGGCCAGCAAGCAATAGGAGGAAAGTTCCTGCATCCTGGACTTAGCAGGAATTGTCATTTTTAAAACACCTGGCGGGGGGAGGGGAACCCGCCCCCATAAGAAGAGTGTCCTATTCGGCTGCACAGAAACACAAGGAAGAAGGAGCAGGAAATGGTAAGCAGACACAGCTCAGTGAGGCACCCGAGTTAGATTTCCTTTCCGCTGCTTTACTCACCGTGGTCTTTCCGGTTCAGTGTTCCTGCTAAGTCAGCATGTGACTTGCTTGCTTTTCAGCTGATGGGAACCCTGACTGAGAGCAGGGCTACGGTGCAGTGCAGAGAATACAGTTTGCATGCAGAAAGTCCCAGTTCGCTGCCTGGGATCCCAAGTTCGAAAGCTCTCGAGAAACAGTTCATCTCCTGTGGAAAGCCACTGCCAGCCAGAGTAAACTGAACTGACCTAGATGGTCCAGTGGCCTGCCTCAGCTGAAGGCAGCTTTGCCTGATCTTTTGTCTTCATTGCTAAACTTCTAGCTGTGCCTTAGAAGGGCAGCTGTGAGACTGTCATGAAAGGGTAAGTGGAGGCAGACAGGAGGAAGCAAGTTGTTGAAAATGCACAAAGAGATCGAGGAAACTACCACCATAGCAAATACTTCTTTTTTTTTCAGAGCTGGTAATACACAAGCGAGAAGAATAAATTGAGTAGGGTTCTTCCCTTAAAGGTAGATCAGAAATAATGTTAGATAGTGTGAAGAAAGTCAATCTCAGGGCAAGGAGAGGTTAATCAAGACAGCATCCTCCTCCTGCAGATGGCTAGATAGGGTAACTGGTAGAAATGCATGTGCCCAGCTGAAATGGCCTGAGAGCCGGCAGGAAAGAAAGTAATTGGTGGGATGAAAGCTGCCTGCTGCTGGGAGACAGGGATAAAGTTCCTCCTTCATTTGGAGGCTTTCCCCCTGTTCCTGCCTTCAACTGGCCAGAGCTGCTTGCTAATGGAAAGTCAATTGGATGTCTGACTTACACTGGGGGGACCCATCTCTCCAGTGTGTAGATAAGTTGGCATTTTGGTATTTTGCTTAAGAATTCTGTGCCAAGGTACAGAAGTAAGTATTCTGTATCTTGCTCTCCTTTCCATTTTATCCCTTCTCCAATTTTATCCCTTTAATCCTTTTTAATAAACCTTATCTCTTATCCCCCAAGCTCTGTGTCTGGAATTCTCTGGCTTCTCTCAGTACTAAACTCAACTGCCTTAGGTGAACCAACTAAGCCATCTGACTTCTAAGCTATCTGATTTCAGGTTTTGTTGGGGAATGCTGGGATAAGTGCTGATTGCATCCTTATTTCATATCCGCCTGGGGGTCCAGGAAGGCTTGAAGCTCAAGCTATAGCAGAGTGTCAGAAGGGTGCTGGCAGTCTAATGGTATTGTTTGATGTTGCTTGGAGGTTGGGCAGATTGACTGTCCCACTCACAGATAGCTACCTTTTTGGAAGAGAAATGGTCATTTCAAACAGGAAGTCCCTACAAGGATCCATCTATTTTGAAGTAAACTTGTAGTTGAAGGGTTGTCCAGTCCAAGTTGAATGTAAAACTAAAGAACCACCAGAAGGAAGAGCTGGGCCTTGAAAAGCTAGACTTGTCTACAGTATCTTGACAGCTGGTCCTGTCTTCCATGGTGGTGAGATACACTGTATCTCTGTTAAACAATTATAACAATCATTTCCAAATTTGCATCTGGATATGCACATTTTGATCATGGCATCCAGTCCTCTCACTTCCTGGCAAATAGATGGGGAAGAAATGGAGGTAGTGACAGATTTTATTTTTCTGGGCTCCAAGATCACCGCAGATGGGGACTGCAGCCAAGAAATTAAAAGACGCTTGCTTCTGGGGAGGAGAGCTATGGCAAATCTAGACAGCATACTAAAAAGCAGAGACATCACCCTGCCAACAAAAGTGTGTATAGTCAAGGCTATGGTTTTCCCAGTTGCAATGTATGGCTGTGAAAGCTGGACCATAAGGAAGGCTGAGCGCCGAAGGATTGAGGCCTTTGAGCTGTGGTGCTGGAGGAGACTCCTGCGAGTCCCTTGGACTGCAAGGCAATCAAACCGGTCAGTCCTAGAGGAGATCAACCCTGACTGCTCTTTAGAAGGCCAGATCCTGAAGATGAAACTCAAATACTTTGGCTACCTCATGAGAAGGAAGGACTCCCTGGAGAAGAGTCTAATGCTGGAAACAATAGATGGCAAAAGAAAAAGGGGAAAGCAGAGGATGAGGTGGCTAGATGGAGTCACTGAGGCGGTTGGTGTGAGCTTGAGTGGACTCCGGGGGATGGTGGAGGACAGGAGGGCCTGGAGGAATGTTGTCCATGGGGTCGTGATGGGTCGGACACGACTTCGCAACTAACAACAAATGCACATTTTATGTAAACTGATGTCCTCTTGTGTACACTTATTTGGCAGTTCATAGAAATAATAGAATCATAGAGTTGGAAGGGGTGTAGCAGGCCATCAGGTCCAACCACCTGCTCAATGCAGGACTCAAGTCTCCCATCCAGATTCCAACCAGGACTGACCCTGCTTAGGCATCAAGATTAGACTTCCTTTCCTTACGAAACTGAAGTCTGTAAGGGCCATACCTTAGCACTCCTCTCTATGGTTTGCAGAGTGGACAGTTCCTGAGGGACTCAGGCTCTGCTCAGAGGATATGGACTCCAGGCATCCTGCTCCAGGAGTCCCTGGATCAAAGGCCCTTGATCTTATGGGCTTCAGCTCTAGCTCTGGTTGTGACCTTCAGGCAGCAGCATCTTTGTGTTTGTTTTTTATGCTTGTTGAACCCTGCTGTGAGCCTTCCCTTTGGATATGCTCAGAAGGACTGGATGCTCTTCAACAAGACAATTATGTTATGACTAGTCTTCCATCTTTCAACACGATGATGCACCCAGCTTTGATCTAGGCCTACAGAGGCATTAGCATCAAAGTCATTCATCCTGAGATAGATTTATACAAGTAAGGATTCTCTGAGGAAGAGTTGGGAAAATCTCAGAGCTTACTGCTTCTGTGTGGAGGGTTGTGACAGATGGCTTCCAGTTCTTCTTCTCCTTCTCAAATCCGCATTTTTTTTTCATTTGATGCCTATGAGCTGGTTTGTACTCGCATTTTAAATCACAGTGCGATATCAAGTGGGGCCTTGCCTGTGTGAGTGAGCCGTCTCTGATGAACCACCACAGATAAGTGTCCTTCTGCCAGCTTATATCACTTCAGTCATGATGCTTTTCAAGCAGCTCACAGACTGTCCTCATGCCAGTGTTGTGTAGTCAGCATCCACGTGTGAATGTCATTTAAGTTACCAAGCCATGCTTTTGTTTCTCTTTTGAATAACGATTTGTACACATTCAGCCAGGCATTTGGACACCTTTCATTTATTAGCATTACACTCACATAATTCTTCAATCTTCCATCCTTCAGACGAATTGTTATTACAGACAGTGAGCTAACTACATGGAGTTATTGGGAACAAATAAATCACCTTCCAAACATGCTGGTTTGCTGCTCTAATAATCAAAGAGAAAGGATTATTAACCGTCTCTGAGCAACACATCCCTCGGCTGGAAGGCATCCAAATATTCCCACCCATTTCGAGCACCTGCTTGGAGTAATTGCTCAAGATGGCCTCTTCTGGAAACCCACTGCAGTTATTTTGTGCAAGGGATCATGGCCACAAAGGGGAACACCTCTGCATGCCCTTCCAGAGCTACCCCTCCTCCCTGCAGTTAAATGCCAGTTATAAGAGAAAAGTAATGATTTAATACCAAATTAGCCAAGGCCTCAGAACAGAGAGGACCCAGATAGTATTGCTTTCATCTAGGTTTAAGGCAAATGCCTATCACAGCCATGCTAATCTCTCATTCTCTCTCTGTCCCTTACTTAATTTTTAATCACCTGAGGTTTAAAGCTGGGATCTCAATTTATCTGGCCAAGGTGGTCCTTTATGGACCACCAAAAGAAAAAAAAGAGGTCACAGGTTTTCATAGAATGCTAATGTACATGTCCAGATGCAAAGAATTTACAAAGAATGATTACAATTGAATGGAAATACAGCACAGTCCACCCTTGTGACCAGGTAACCCATGTGCCTGCTCAGTCTGTCACCAGGGCCCTATCTATGCAACTTCAAGACCTCTGCTTTCTTTTTTCCTATTCCTTCATTTTAAAAATTATTTTTAAAAATTATTATACACCTTTTGCTGGACAGCCCTCCCAATAGGGGCTTATTCCCTACAAAGCAGGAGATACATGAAGCACCCTCGACCAATGGCTAATAGCTGTTTTGAGCTGGTTCCTTCCCTCTTTTCTTTCTGTTTATCCAGAACGCTTTAAACTGAAATTCTTTTAATGAAACTTAAGAGATTACAGAACCGTATGAACTCTAAATACCCCTCAACTAAAGTAGAAAAAGAGGCATCTGCCCATGTCAAGAGTTGGATCAAAACTGAAAACTTCCCCTCTGTCCCTCCCTTTCAGTGGAGCTCCTTCCTCCATCCAAATGATGGCTGCTGCTGCTTCAGAGCTGGACAGCAGTGTTGTGAGCTGCAGGTTTCCTCTGGAGTAAGCAGACTTATCCAAAGCTTCCCTTCCAAAAGACTTCATTGGATGCCAGGAAGCACTTTGGATGCCAGGAAGCACTTTGGATGCCAGGAAGCACTTCCTGACAGTTAGGACCCCGAGGGCGTGGAATGGGCTTCCATGGGAGGTCGTTGAGGCCCCATCGGTGAGGGTGTTCAAAGATAGGCTGGACATGCACATGGTGGGCATGTCATGAGCGGAGCCGGCTGGTGCCGGAGGTCAGACTAGATGGCCCAGGAGGCCCCTTCTGACTCGCTCTGTTTCTATGTTTCTATGTTTCTATGTTTCTATTGCCACATGCCTGTGAGTACACGCAGAGCACAATGGTGCGCCCTCTCTAACATCCCTCATTCCCAACCACCCTGATAGTCCTTTCAACATTTGGCGCCTGCAGACAGAGCACTGTGGAATCGTGCCTGCCTTCACTCTTCCCATTTCTCATCCAATTGACCCTCCTGCTGGTGCTGTCGCCTGGCAACTGGCACCACCTCTTCAGGAAGAGGGACTTCTACACCAGGCAGTCTGCTGAGCTCCCCATCCCCATTCCGCTGCTGTGGGCCAGGCCTGTCCTCCAGCTCCACCCCATTCCCACTGGGCAGGCCTTGCCGGGCTCCAGTGTCAGCTCCTCATCCTGTATCTCCCCAGACATCCCCTGGCTTGGATCTGCTGCTGGAACTCTTCCACAGCATCTCTTCCTCACTCTCTGAGCTTGCATTCCCATCAACATGGACAGCTTCCGGTGTGCATGTGGGTGCAGTGGCACAGTGCCCAGGCAGGTCAGGCAGGTGTGCCAGAGACCCTCTAACCGAGCAGCTCATTTCTCCTGCTACCTCCTTGCTGGAACAAGGGCTGGGTCTTGCATCTACTCTCAATCCCATCCGGAAACCCTTTCCGCCCCTTGCAAAGCAGGCAGATTCTCATGCTCTTGAATCAGTGAATTCCTGCTCTTCCCTTGCTCTTCCACCTCCTTCCCAGAATAAATGAATCGACATGAGCAGTCGTAATAAGCGAGAGACAGGCCCACTCTCTACAGTAGCCTTTCCTACGCAGGATTCTTACCAATTTCAGGTTTGCATCAATGTTGGAGACAGTTCTTGTGATAAATAATGGAGTTGGCTCACACAATAGCAAGCCAGGCAAAGGTGTTTATTTGCCCATAATTCTGTTCGCAAATAAACGCATAAGCTAACCTGCAATTATCACAGCTGATCTTCTGTAACATTATGTTTTATTGTGTGGCACTACACAAAGACCATGTTCATAACAAACACAATTGACAGGAAGGCTTGTGCAAGGTTTATGGATTCTACTATGTGGTGAACTCTTTCTTTCTTTCTTTCTTTCTTTCTTTGCAGAAACTTGGAAGCTATCCCAGGGTTTGACAGCTGTGTTGAATGTTTGGCAAAAATGCCACTGCCTACAGATAGGGAAGTGAATGGCCCACCCTTTGAGCAGATTTTATTATTACTATGTCATAAGGTTTTTAATTTGAGTTTTGGAAACAACAAAGGAAAAGCGGGGGGCAAACACAAAAACTATACAAAGGAAGAATCATTCCCTGTCTTCTGTTTTGCCCAAAACCACTTCATTTAGATAAAATTAGACCTATGCCAATAAACTCTAAATTGTAAAAGCCAGATCTCAAAAATTAATCTCGCCTGGGTTCACACATCATGATGAGCAATACCATGCATTTTTCACCATGCAGTTTTCTGTGAGGATGTGCCTGAAGGATGATGGGGCGCATCGTGGGAACCCTCCTGCCAGCCACCATGTTCTTCCCTCTTGGTCCTCCAGACTCATGCCCTGAAGCACAGCAGAGAGGACCAGAAGCTGGTCCGGTACCCTTGCCTGCTGCCGCAGATGGGATCGCTGTAGAAGGACGGGTTCCCTGATTCACACTCACGCAAAAGGGGGGCAGGGAATCTGCTGGCCAGCACTGTGGAAAGGAGCAGCTCCACTTGACTGGTTCTCCTTCTGCCACTTTGCATGCGCTCGCGTGATGCTCCTCGCTCCTCATGCTGTTCCTCGTGAGCCGCTGGCAGAGGTGAGAAGCAGCTGATCAGTGCCAATGAATGAATAGTTTGAATAGTTTGGAAGTCTGAAACCGAATGGTTTCCCATGGGCAAAGGTGTCTGACAAGGATATATTTTATGTCCCTATCTGACTGATGTGTATGCAGAATATATCATAAGGGCATCTGGAAGAGGAAGCAGTGAGAATTGGCAGAAGTTACATCAGTAATGTAAGATATGCATATTACTGGAGAATGCAGCAATGCCTCCTGATGAAACGGAAATGCCTCCTAATGAAAGTGAAGGAAGAAGTGCAAAAGCAGGACTGCAGCTGAATACGAATAAAACAAAAATGATGCCTAATTACAGCACTTTACTGTCAACAATTAGGAAATTGAAGTTCTGAAAGATTTTACATACCTTGGCTCAGTCATCAATTTGTACGAAGACTGAAGCCAAGAAATTAGAAGAAGACAGAAACTTGGAAGGGCAGCAATGAAGGAATGAGAAAAGATCATCCCGTGCAAAGGTGTTTCACTGAAAACCAAGGCCAAGATCATCCACACTTTTGTATTCCTGATGACTGTGTGCGGGTGTGAAAGCCCGACAGTGCAGGGAGCTGACAGGAAGAAAATGGATGTGTTTGAAATATGGTGCCTGAGGAAAGCTTCCTGAATACCCTGGAATAACAGAAAGACGAACAAGTGGATCCTCTATCAATCAAGCCAGAACTTTCCCTGGAAGCAGAAATGACAAAACTGAAGCTGTCATATTTGGGCACATCATGAGAAGGCAAGGCACACTGGGGAAGATAATTATGCAAGTGAAAGGTGAAAGCAGAAGTAGAAGAGGAAGGCCAGCTGTAATGTGGATTGACTCCAGAAAAGAGGGCACAGTCTTGAGTTTACCAGAGCTGAGCAGGGCTGTCAAGGGCAGGCCATTTTGGAAGGCGTTCATTCATAAGTCTGTCATAAACTGGAGATGACTTGACAACATATAACAAGCTGGGAGGCTGGCTGGGCCCTGCCCCTGTTGGACACCGTTGACTGATGCTCACAAGCACATCCATTGTATAGAAGTCATATAGTTAGCATTAAATCATGGGGACACTTTTCTACTGCCTCTGGCCTTGTATCTTGAACATCAGCCAAAGCATAGAAACAAAACCCCCACAGCCATTTAGCAGGTGAAGCTCCTCCTGGCATGAATAGTGGCATAAAACTTCAGCTGTTCAACGTCTACATCTTGGGCTGATGTTAAAGGTTCTGGAGCAGGTCCAATAAAATAAAAATGCAGGAACCCTCTGTGCAATATATTTTGATGTAGCGGCTTAATTCTTGCTGTCTGGTCCTCTCCTCCTCTTAAGTAATGCTGACTTTTTCAAAGGAAGCTTCAATGAGGGGATAACACACCCTTGGAGAACTTGAGTTGAAAAGAACAAAGGTAAGCTAGGACATGCTAACTACGATTCAAAATGTCTTAGGGAGGTGGATGTGAATGTGCTGAAAGAGCAGGTGCTGCCCAGTTGACATCTCTGGCAAGCACGTTACCATGTGTGTAAAATGCATTATGCTGAATTCACTCAACATTTCACCGGGCTGATTCCTGAGGAGGCATTCCAAAGGGAAGCACAGATTGTTTACAAATGCAAATTGAACTTTATTGTTAGAGCACAATTATTACAGTGGAAAAGCACAAACACCAGCCTGTTCCATTTGGATGCTGTCCAAACCCATCTTGCATTTGAGAGTATTTCCTTCCAGAAGACTGGCTGGGTAGGAGGCTGGGACTGCAAACAGCACAGACAGGCAGGATGTTCTGCTTGGAAAATGGGCTGCCTGTTTTACTCAGCCATGGCATGACAGCAAAGGGACCTCACATGCCCATTCTCAAACAGATGAGCAAAGAGATGCTTCTCTTCATCAGCTTGGCTTGGCTAAGATCCTATGGAATGATTTCCAAGGGAGGATCTCTTATCTGGAGAAGGAGCCAGCTTTCACCTCCCAAGGAACCTTTGAAGCTAAGGGCCCCACCAGTTGTGATGATAAGTGCCTCATTAACAACCATGGCTGTTTTCATTTTGCATTTAATAGCAGGCACAGGGGAACCAGAGCTCTGTTTCAATTATAGTGCATGAAGAAGTGAGGTTTAACCTTTTACTCTCCTCTCATGTCCTTGAGAAAAGTCCTCCCTGGCCCCCAGCTGGTCTTAAGTCTGGAAGGAAAACTCACATTGGCTTTCCTTTCCCATGCAATGCAGTCTTGAACACGTGCATGATAGCCCCATATCGAGAGTGCATGGGCACTGAAAAAGCTGTGCGGAGTCAGACCAATGCTCCATCCCCTCTATTTCCACCCAGATACCCATGGAAAGCCTACAAAGAGGGTGCGAATGCAACAGCCCAGCCTCACACCTATTTGCCAGCAGCTGGTATATAAGGATACTGGAAAGGGCCTGGAACCATACTGCCTAATAGCAATGGATAGCTTTATCCTTCGTGAATCCATCTATCCTGCCTTTAAAGACACCGACCATCACAAATCTTGTGGTAGTGTATTCTTCAGCTGAGCCACATGTTATATGGAAAAATGCATTCTTTTGTCTGTCCTGGCATTCAGCTTGTTTGGATGAGCCCTGGTTTATTTATTTATTTAAAAATTTAAATAAATTTTTAAATAAATTTAAAATGGTTCTAGAAATGGTTCTAGTAGTAT
This sequence comes from Varanus salvator macromaculatus, assembly GCA_023646645.1. NCBI lineage: Eukaryota > Metazoa > Chordata > Lepidosauria > Squamata > Varanidae > Varanus > Varanus salvator. Next base: position 24,420,240 of record JAIXND010000755.1, on the reverse strand, counting down.
GAGATCAAAACCAGATAAAGCCAAATCAAATCTCCATGATGGCTATGAATATTGCTGTTTACAACATATAAAAATACAACAAAGAACATTATAATAAATGAGCAAGAAAAATTAAGACAGATGTTTGGTTGCTAAAAAGGTGTTTAGCATCATATTTAGTTTGGCCTTAATCTATGACATTATCTTTTAAAAAATAAGTCCCTGTGTTTATATTTTGCTGCTTTATAATAGTCAGACCAAGAGAGGGGAAACTCCAACTCAAATGGATTAGGGAGTCAATCTTTCCACTCAGCAGTCATCCAGTTCATATATTCCCCAACCCCTGAAAACTTCCAAAGTGTCCAAGAACTTAAAAATGTCTACCAACTTTTCTATCAAACTTGGGACTCTTTTTATTATTGGCTAGAGAAATGGGACTTTGTATAGATCTAAATATGTTTATAAAGGTAAAGGTAAAGGTAAAGGTAAAGTTAAAGGTAAAGGTAAAGGTTCCCCTTGACATTAAGTCCAGTCATGCCTGACTCTAGGGGGCGGTGCTCATCTCCGTTTCCTAGCCGAGGAAGCCAGCGTTTGTCCACAGACAGTCTCCGTGGTCATGTGGCCGGCATGACTAAACACCGAAGTGCACGGAACGCTGTTACCTGCCCACCGAAGTGGTACCTTTTCATCTACTTGCATTTGCATGCTTTCGAACTGCAAGGTTGGCAGGAGCTGGGACGGAGCACAGGAGCTCACCCCGTGTGCAGATTCGAACCGGCGACCTTTCGATCAACCAGCCCAGCAGCTCAGCGGTTTAAACCACTGCTCCATCTGCAGTCCCAAAAATATGTTTATAAGTTATCATAAATCAAAAAAAATGTGGGGGCTGACCCAGCAGGTCCAATGTTTCTGATGATTGAAGTTGTTTTTAGTTTTTCTTTGTATTAGGGTTATTTTGAATAAAATGTATTATAAAAAAAAAATGTCTACCGATTATGGAATGCGCTCCCTAGAGAGGTCTGCCTGGTCTTTATATGCTTTTTGGCGCCAGGTCAAGACCTTTTTATTTGATCAATATTTTAATGTCAACCAATTTTAATTGTATATATATTTATTTAATTTATTTTAACCATGTTATTTTTATGCTCGGTTTGTTGTATACCCAATTTATTTTGTTTAGGATTCATAATATTCTGTAAGCCATCCAGAGACGACAGTGATGGACAGCCTATATATTTCCTAAATAAATAAAAATACCAAAAAAGTGACCAAAACAAAAAGGAGTTTGGCAGCTAGGAACTTTCCTTAATGACTTGGAAAATGGGAAGCGAGACTGCAGTGCCAGAGGTGTAGCTCAAAGAAGACCCCAAATAGTGGTGGCAGATCTAACCAAGAACTAGTTGGAAGCTTAGGGGGTTGCTAAGTGTCCTCGCTGGATGAACCTTAGTGCCGGGAGTTGCTGCTGTCAATTTCGCCACAGGCAGTTTCTGGAAGCAGCGCTCTCCAGGTTTACTAGGAGCAGAAACATGCTCTCCATATCCTTCTGTCATAATTTTTCCTTGGAGAATCGATGTACATATCGGTGAAACCTTAATGCAAAGAAGGGAGGGCACGAAGCTCTTGCCAGGTAGCTCCTGACTACCAGCATCCATTTTGCCCTGTCCAGCTATGCTCAGAGCGCCACGAGAATTCCTGGTTCAGCTTCGCAGCAGAATTTCTTTTGTTTCCTGTTCATCCTGGTTATGTTATCCAAATAATAGTTTCAACACAAAAGGGAATTTGGGATAAGGACAAGCAAACAACCCTAGCCCGTTTCATTTTGCTCAATAATTGTTTTATTCCCGGGAAACCCTTCTCAGTACAGTATAATTTAATGGAGACAAGACAAATGCACCTATTCGCTCTCCACTGCTTCTAAATTTACTCGGCTGATACTACAATGGGGAGCTTAACCTCACCATAATTGAATTTAAATAGCATCCAGTTCTCTGAGGCAGACCAAGATATGCATAATAAATAAGCAGGACGGCATGCAGTTGGAGGGAGCAGGAGAACCCCTTCTGTCATGTCCAGGTTTGTTTTCTCTCCTGAAATGTTTCGGGCTGAATAATATATGAATTCAGAAACAGGCCTGAAAAGCACTCAGTGAGGTCAGCTCTTCCTGTGAATCTTCCCATGATTTCTTCTACTGTTCACAGATAATGACTTTCTGAGTCTTTGTCTAATCCTGTGCTCTAGGCCAACTGGTGCTCTACCTTGGTGTTGCTGTTTTTAATTGGAAAATTGGTTCCTCACAAAACAGCGGCAGCTGCCAGTCTGACCACAAATGTTCCTGATGGCGCTGGCAAGTTGGACAAGTGCTCTGCAGCTCCTTCCACATCAGCGCAGATCTACCGGGAGCTGTATGACACTTCAAGGCAGGAATTTGACACTGCAATGAGCTGACATCGGGGGAGCCTGAGTGTCCATATTTATAAGGGACAGTCCTCTGCTGGCCAGTCCAATTCCACCTTGAACATCAAGAGCCCTCAGAAGGAATAACTGGGCCTTGAAATCCTATCAACACCTGCACAGCAGACGGAGCAAGACACACAGGTTCCCCATAGTGAGATGCACTGTGTTTCTATTTAAAATATAATGAGTCCTACATTTGGATCAACACATATCAATTCTCCTGTTTGGTGCAAATTACTGCTCTTCTTTTGATTATGCATGTTCCCATTTTTTGGTGATTCACAAGTGGCCGTCTTACTCCAATCCCATTTCTTCTCTTGATGGGGAGGGAGGGTGTGGACAAATGTTGCCAGCTTTCTTGCTGGCAAACTGGGAAACCAAGGGCAGGAGGACAGACTCCAGGATCCCAGGAGGTTGTTCTTCTGTACTTGTTGGTCTTTCAGCCTCAGAGGCCTCTGGTGTTATTGGGTGAAGTCCCTAACCAAGGCAGGCAGGCGTGTTTAATTCTGTTCCATGCAGCCAGACCTCTTGCATTTGCAAATACAAATCCCAGTGAATTCAATTGGGCTTCTGCTCAAGTGAGTTTGCACTGGATTTCAGCCTTAGAAAGAACCATGTTTTATTTATGTCCTTTTTATTTCACAGTGAACACAGAGAGTCTAGAATAACTAGCATCATGTTAGGAAGAGGAAATGATGGGGAAGAAAATATGAGTCCCAGGTGCCAATGAAATAAGCTTTAGGAAAACAACAGAAAACTCAAAACAAGATGAGACACCACAGCAGCTATCAGCAGAACAAGGCATCAGAGAGAGCAAAGGAAGTCAAAAATGAAGGGATGCTGAAACAAACCAAACCAAAACAGGCAGCTTAGGGTAGGAGACCAGCATGGAAAGAAGCCAAGCTTCCAGAGCAAGGCCATCCACTTTGTAAGTGAGCAGGTTCTTCGTCATGTTCCTCCAAGCATTTTTTGGAGAGCTGCAGGGCTCCTGGAAAGTCCTGTGGAAGGAGGCGGTGATACTTTAGGTCAAATTTAGGTAACTGATGGTCCTATGGATGTTTTGGCCTACAACTCCCATCCCCCCTAGGCAGCATAGGCAATGCTGAGGGAATCATGAGACCTGTAGGCCAAAACACCAGGAGGAACATGAGCTGCCCACTCCTGCTTTAGATATTCTGGTCCAGAGCCATTTAGGGCTTTAAAAATTTGATAACCAGCACTTGGAATTCTGCCTGGGAAAAAACTGGCAGCCAGTGAAGTTGAATAAAACTAGCTGGCTCTGCTTAACACTTTTGCTTCTGCATTTCATACCTGCTGAGGTTTCCAAATGCTCATTGAAAGCATAAAGCAATGCAGTATTGTTGTAACCAAAGCATGATAGCAAGGTGAACCCTCCCCAGGGCCCCTTTCTCTACTCCCCCCTCCCACTCTCTCTGGCCACCCAGCAAAGCACATGCCAAGGGGATTGCAGCTGTGCTTGCTGCCATCTGCATTTTTGACATCTGGGCCACTCCTGGTGCTCAGAGGCATTCCGGTAAATGAAGCCGGCAGGCCCGCTGGAGAAGGGTGTCCATTCGGAAGCCACTGACACAAAGGGCAAAAGAGGACTATAAGTTACATACAATATGCATATGCTAATTTATATGTAGGGCTGCAAAGTTAGAAATTATAGTTGTAATTTAAACAGAAATGCAGTGACTGGGGCAGAAGACTGTGTCCAGGTGACCTGCATACCTGTCTATCCAGGTGCTAAATGTTTTTGGGCAACAGTGCAGATGGTTCATTCTCTTCACTGGACTAGACAGCCCTTCAGTATTGGCGCATTCGCTGAAAGCGCTTCAAACAGAGGATGGTCCCCTGTAAAAGAGGGCAGATGCTGCTGAGGCAGCTTGCAGGCATTTTGGGCAGGAGTGCATCTACCACTGCTCACCTGGGGTGAATAATGAGCCCCTTCTCTTCCTGCTTGCTGGTATGCTGGCAGGGGATGGGCAGGGAGCAAAGGATGACCAAAGGGCCAACCACGCCCCTCCTCATCGGCCAGGGAAGGGCCCCCTTTTTTCTTTAAAACAGTTGTGTGGTGGTAGATGCACCCACTCCAGCTGAGCACTGCATACACTGCCACACCACTGTTTTCACAAAGAAGGAAAACCTTTCCTGATGCTCTTAAGGAAACAATAAAAAGAACTCCCTTCCTGACACCACCTCAGACGTTTAGGAGGAAGAGCAGAAAGACCAGAATGGCAGGGGAGGTGAAGAAAATGGAGCAACAGAGAAGTACCGCCCAAGCCACCCCACCAACCCAGTGGCCAGGTCCTCCAGAAATGGGCAATGCTGACAGGCCTTCCACAACTGGGAAGAGGCATTCGGGATCACTGCTGCCACCAGAGAATGCAAGAATTCTGACAATTTGCAAACCTGATTCTTCAAGGGGGCAGCAACTCCATCCTAAATCAGGCTGGATCAGCAGGTGTCCTCAATGAGCATCTTTTTTCCTGCTTGATTTAAGTTTCTGTATATGTTGAAAGAACACACTTGGGGTTTGGCGTTTTCTTTCCCGTTGAAGGCTGCAGTAAGGCGGACTGGTATCCTATGGTCTCAACACTGAATGGTGTGCAAAAGGGATGTCGGGGCCTTGAGGAGAACAGCATGTCATTCTAAGAACAGGAAACTGGAACATGGAATCTTGAGAAGCGTTTTGCAAACTTGGAATAAGGGACACCTTCCCTTCCACATCACTTTATAACCATATAGCCTTGTCCAAATACTAGCCTTGTCCACAAGCAAGGAGAATGGCTCCTTGTCCAGGTGAGCTATTGCAACACATTTCTAAGAAAGAAGGCAGACCACCGCACTGAAGTTAAGCTGGATCTGGTCAGTGTATGGAGCATGCATGAAACAAGCAAAAGGCCTTTCTTTACCCAACACACGGGTAAGTTTCTCCAGAGCTTTCCATTAGGCACAGGGATATAGCTAGCTGTTCTGAAATGATGTGGCAGTTTTGAAAGGATGGTGGCTGGAGAAACCCCTCTTTTCTCTTAAATAATTTATTGAAGATAAGGGGAGGGCATATCCATCTATGTAAAAACAGCTCTCTAATGAGATTATATCACAAAAGATTATTATGATGAAACTGGGGTAAGGTGTATGAAGAATGAAAACCATTCCCTAAACTTTGGTTTATGGCATCTCCAGCAGGAATTGGGCATGGAATTAAAATAACATAAAAGCAGGTGATCAGAAAAGTTAATGGTTAAGGAATAATAACTGAGCCATCTTTTGAATCCCACTGCCAAATCTCCAAGGAAAAGTAGGAAAAACTGCAACATTGAAGTTCAGAATGAAGCTCTGCAAGTGAAGGAAGATCCTCATTCCTTTTATGATAACCATGAATCTCATGGGAGCCCCACATTTCTCTCTAGATGATACGAACAAGGTTGCGCTAATGGACCTACATTAATATCTTGAGAACTTCTGACTGATTTCCAAAAGGAGATTGGCCAAAGATGTCCAGAAAACATTCACAGAGAATGCATATAAAAGAGTTTGCTCTCAACATCTTGCTGCCCAAAACAAAAATCCAAATTCACTGGTTAAATATTTGGTAAGGTTTGGTTCAAAGTGTTGGTATCATATAATTCAACATATCCAACTTAATGCTGTGAAGTACAAAAGTAATCGAACTCTCTAAATGTGATGGATGCATCTACAGAAATCTTGCACAGAGACCTCTTGCGTAGGCCTTGCCAGTCACCCATCCCTAATCACTCCCATTCAATGTACTGTAAAACAGAGATGATGAAGTAGCCTTTTTCTTGTGTACTGAAAGTGCAAGCAACTTTTAAAACTCTTTGGCATCTTCCAGCTCAAAGGAGCATTATGATTATGCTTATGATTGTTTCATTTCTATACTTCCCCACAGCTGAAGCTCTCTTGGCGTTTTACAACAATCCATAAAACTAATAATAACATACAATACATAAAATCAGAAATACATTAAACGTGTAACATTGTTAAACCAAACAATAACAAAGAAATACTTGGTAAAACACCCAGGAGAGGCACTCCGTCAAGCTCTTGGGTACCCAGATAGTTTTTAAAAAGCTTTGGCACAGAGAACTATCTCTGGTGCTGAAAAGAGGACAAGTTCGATGCCAGTTGGGCTGCAGAGGGACGGTTGTTCCATAAGTGGGGGGCCACCACAGAGAAAGCCATTCCCCTTGCTGCCACCATCCATGCCTCCCTCAGCGTTGGCACTCAGAGGAAGGCCTGAGAAGTTGAGCATACGGCCTGAGAAGATTGTGGCTGAGAGAGGGGCTTCAACAGGTATTGCAGTCCTAAGTCATGTAAGTCTTTATAGGTTAAAACCACACCTTGAATTGGGACTGGAAGCATAGAGGCCACCAATGCAAGTGGGACAGAATGAGTCTTATGTGCTCAGACCTGCGGGTCCCAGTTATTACTCTGGTTGCCACGTTCTGCATCAGCTGCAGCTTCTGAACCACCTTCAAAGGCAGCCCCATGTAGAATGCATTGCAGTCATCCAATCTAGAAATTACCAGAGCATATATTACTGAAGCCAGGCTATCCTGCAGACAGGGCTGCAGCTTGGCCACCAGCCAAACCAGGTAGAAAGCACTCCAAGCCACTTTTGTCTCAAGTGACAAAGATGGATCAAAGAGCAGCCCCAAGCCCCCTGCTCCTTCAGGGGGTGTGCAACTCCATTTATTTAATGGTAAACTTATGCCGCAATCCCTTGAGTTTAACGGGGCTTACTCCCAAGTACGTGAGCTAGAACTGCAGCCTGAATGTCTCCCACTGAGAGAAAGGCGTTTTGCCCTGCTTATTTTGTTGGGTTCTGTCCACCATATGCGCATGTCGGCCTTTGTGTAGGCTGGCTTTACCTTAGCGTGGCGCAGGCATTCCCACAGGAAATGACTCCCCTGTGAAGTGTGCTAAGCTGCTGCCATTTTCACCACTTGCATATGGTGGAGGGAGCTGCACAGCTACCAGGGCTTTTCAATGACTGCACACGTGGCTTACGACCACTTATCTGAAATTCATACTCAGGGACTCGGGAGACCCCGGTGGCACATCAGCCCTCCCACAGCATGCACAAGTAGAGTTATTCTCAGCAGGGCCATCAGACCACAGCGCAAGAGCGAAGTTTCATGAGATGTGCCAAGCTGATAGAAACTTGTGATAGGACTTGGCGAGGAAAGAGAAAGAAATAGCAAAGGGAAGGGGGGATGACCCCATCCCAGTTTCCTTCATTCGTTCTTCTCTTTGAACTCCCATGTTCATATGCAGCATGCTGCTGTCTCCACGTCTTTCATCTGCAGACAGTTGCTCTAACAGTAATGAATGATGGACAGTGCTGTGAAACTTCCTGCTGTGACTGTCAGTTAAGAGCAGTGAGAGGATGCCGAACAGAAAATTGTACTCAAAGTGGCAGATCCTTCAGCAGGGAACTTGCTACATACACGCCAACACTGAGACACTCTCGCACGCAGATACAAAGGAGATTAAATTGTTCCTTACGATGTTCTCAAAGGAGCATTGGAAGCTGCTTTATTCGGAGTCGGACCTTTGCTCCATCCAGCCCAGTATTATCAGCACTGACCGGCAGCAGCTCTTCCCGGTTTCAGGAAGACTCCTTCCTAGATCTACCTGAATCAGGTGGTGGAGCGCGAACCTGGGACCTCTGACATGCAAAGTTGGTGCTCTGGCACTGAACTGGGCTCCATCTCCTAAGCCAGACTTCCCAACTAGCTTCCCTCAAGATGAGAAGAACTAGAATCCCCACCGTCTTCACTGGCACCCTCCAGAAGTGTGGGACTAAAAGTGCCACCATCATGACCAGGGCAGGTGGGACCGGTAGTCCAAGGGGCCTGGACGGTGTTCAAATAGGCTGACAGGAGTTTCATCAGGTGAATGCTATGCAAAGAAAACAGCTTTGGGGGGTTTTGCATTGCACCATTATCTGCAGTCATTAGCAGAGACCTTAGGGCAGAATTGCGCACCAAAACAACAGCCATTGTTGTAGGAAAATACACTATTTTACACAACCTGTATGTGACTGAAACACTCAAATAATGACTTGTTGATGTGTTTTAAGAGCTTCCTAGAGTTATTTTGGAAGAATGAGGCAGAATGGCATGCGACTATTAACTGATAGGACTGAGGAATGGCAGAGTTGAAATTGGTGCTGAAGAGGTAGGAAGGCATATTGATCCTAAACACCCACACACACAAGGAAGCATGTCCCCTCCTAAAAACACCACAAAACAACCCCCCTAAAATTGGGATATATGAGGAAATAACACTGCCTATCAAATACATATCAAATTTATAATCTCAAGCAATTTAAATATGAACTTACTACAGCACTCAAGTGCATAGCATAAAAACAGACAAAAAGCATGCTAAAACATTCTGACCTTGTTAGATCTGCTTAAATAGTCCAATAATTCCAATTATTATTTCCTTCATAAGCACATTTATGCACACACAGAGAGACTCCAAAACTCTCAGACCAATCTGCTGACAAGCCGCTAAGAACAGGGCAAGCTTCTAGTCCTGGGGGAATGAAATGGGCTTCATGTGGCATCAGGCATTCTGCAGCACAAGCACCAGGGCAGGCCGTTCTGCAGTCAAAGTGCCACTGCCCTAACCATTGGTCCACCAAACCACTGGTCTCATTCAAGTTCTGGTCTCATTCTCTGCGCACAGAGCAGGAACCCTGCAGAGATATATTATGCGAGAAGATCAGGCAAGCTTGAAGCATGTGATTAAGAGCTTTGCAGGTGGCGCAGTGGTTTAAACCACTGTGCTGCTGGGCTGGTAGATCGAAGGGTCGCCGGTTCGAATCTGCACATGGGGTGAGCTCCCGTGCGCCGTCCTAGCTCCTGCCAACCTTGCAGTTCGAAAGCATGCAAATGCAAGTAGATAAAAAGGTACCACTTCGGTGGGCAGGTAACAGCGTTCCGTGCACTTCGGTGTTTAGTCATGCTGGCCACATGACCACGGAGACTGTCTGCAGACAAACGCTGGCTCCCTCGGCCAGGAAACGGAGATGAGCACCGCCCCCTAGAGTCAGGCATGACTGGACGTAATGTCAAGGGGAAAACTTTACCTTTTAAATTCAAGTCAGAACTTTAGACTGGGTCCAGCAATGGACTAGGAGCTGGTGTGGACAGGAAAGCACAGGTTGCATAAAACAGAAATGTTCAGTCCTAGACCCTTTCCAAAGGCATGCAATTTATTCCGGCAGTCCACACGGGAGCATGGCGGACCGTGGCTCGGCGATCTTCATCCGTGTAGGGCCACAGCAAGCATAGTTGGAGCTGCTGATTCCGGTTCCGCAACCAGCACGCGATTCTGCCGTTTCTCTCACTCTGTGGTTTGCCCTTATGTCACATTGTGAGAGTAAAAACAAAAAAACACATGCAGATGCAATAACCAAATCAGTATTGCCCTGGCAAGAAAATCCATATCAAAAACTGAAGTGGAAAACTCACTACGGAAATGCTTACAACGGCATCCCCAGGGTGAAAGTAATGGGAGTGGCTCTCAGGAAACCTGTTTCTGCCTGCTTTCTGCAAATGGACAGCTGCAAAGGTCAACCCTTGTCGAGAACATGCAGCTCGGCAGCGGCATTTCCTCTGCCAGTGGCAGCGAGCTGTGTGCACTGGGTTGCCGCAACTGTGCCACCGCTTCGATTCAGAGGAAGAGCAGCTGGTCTGCCTGCGTTCCCCATCGGCCAAGGTGCAGCACATGCACTGCTGTATTTGGGATGACAAGGCGTCCCTGGGGTCACCCCATGCAAATCTTCTTGCAATTGCCATACTGCCATGAAGGGGGACTTGCATGTGAACAGCTCTCTGATGGCTTCAGTAATGACCTGCAGTCATCTCAGACTTTATGAGCTGGCAGAAATGTGGTCATTTCATATTCAAGTCAAATCAATTTCAAGCAAATAAAACATGCCAACATAAAGCAGGAAGATGGAGGCATGGGGCCGCCAAGTGTTGATAGGGCAGGCTCAACTTTTATTTATCATCTGGTTGTGCTGGAGACACCTGTGGGTGAACTAGGACCTTCTCTCAGCAAAACATTGCACTGTACCATTTTGCTATGATGTACTAGAGAAAGAAGGATCTTTCAGTCTCGGATTAAATGAGATTGACTAAATTTGGACAACACAAGTCAACACAGACTGTTGCTGTTGACTGGTTATGTCAGACAAACCCACTTGCGGCCGCAGTGGCTGTTCTTGTCATGGTTGTCCACCATATTAACACCAATGATTTGCTGGATGAATCACATAGAACGCACTGTGATACCTTAGTGATACCGCTCTACCATAAGTGACTAACTTATTGTACCCACAAAATTCCATTGCCTGTCTTCACAAACAGCCAGCCAGTGAGCATCACTGACAGCTGCTCCAAAAGTGCCCAAGTGGCACTTGGAGGAAGCTATCAGAGGGTGTTGTATGTTCCTGATGCTAATTACAGCTGTGTGCTGTCACAGGCCCCACTGGGATTTGTGGAGGCAGCATGTTGTGGACACTAGCTTTTGTGCTAGCTTTTGGGGTTTCTCCAGTGGCAGTGGCAGGGGTTGCCTCCCTGCCCCCTGCTGCCACTGCATGGACCCCTGTGGTGATGGTGGGGTAATCCATGCTGGTAGCTGGAGGGATCTTCTCTAGAGATGGTGGCACTGATGAGAGTTCTGTCCTGTGCCACCACCTCACCCAAAGTGTGACACCATGGAGCAGACAGGGCCTCCTCATGCCGCTGGCTGCAGAAGTCTTTATTCTCCTCTGTTTCTGTTGCACAAATGGGGCTTATACCTTGATACACACATGGTTGACCTTGTGGCTGCCAGAGAGAGAAAACTAATTCTTCCCCTTGGGTCCCCTGGGTTCCATGGGGAAGATCAATGGGGAAGAAGGAGCTCATGCTGGGAGCTTGGGAGTTTCCACTAATGCATATGGTGATGGGCTGGCATTATGAGAGGAAATTATTGGATTGCTAAAGCTGAGCTCTTTCTGTCCCATCCTGCACAAACAGCTTTTTGCACATTTCCTTAATGTATGGCTTCATGTGTGTGCATGCACATGTGTGTCTTTTAAACATGAACATTTTCTCCTCAAGTATTGTACATAAATGAATTATGGGTTCATGCACCCTTCTTTCAAAAACATGTACTTCCATGCACTTCAAAGACATGCCTCCCCTCCCCAACTGCCACGATGAGCCACATCACAAAAATGAGCTCACAGAACTGAAGGTTTCCATTCACAACTTGTTCTCAGCTTGCTGAAATGCTTGAGGGGTGTGAATATGGTAAATCCATCCAAAATGACTTAACAAACCAAATCTCTCCTACCATATACCCCTGCAACAGATGGGGTTATTAACTGGCTAAGTGTTACAAACAACCTTCCATCATTCAGCGCGTAGGTTCTTTCAAGGCATTGTGCTGTTGCCACAGACTACTCTATGCTCCACAGAGTGAGACAAATTTTTATTATGTTCTGCCTTCACAGCTTTAGACCTTGCTACAAGCTACTGTGAAAAACCAGGTGGGTGCACTCTGCATGAACTCCGCAGCTCTGACATTTAGTGTTGCATTACATTTGCCTTTGTCACATTAAATAAGTTTCTTCTACACATGTGGGCTACCTAAAAGCTGATAGTGGCTGATTTAATACCTCTGAAATTATGTTGATAGGCTACTTCACCTCAGCCTCCCTCTCCTGTAAAATTTGCTCTAGCATGGCTGGCTTTGAGAGGTTGCGGATTCACTGTGGGCTGGACACTACCTTTTAAATTAAAAATTACTAGGTATTTATATGGAACCAGTTACCTAGGGAGGATATGGGCTTTTCCACACTAGAGGCATTCAAGATGCAGCTGGACCGCCCTCTGAGGGGGATGGAGTCCTGCACCAGGCTGGGGGTTCAAGCTTGGCCCATTCCAACTCTACTAGTCTATGACTCTGTGCTTTAGTGCTGCAAATTAACTGAGTGCTTTCATTTTATAAAAAGCTCATTTCGTTGAAAGTGATCAGATAGATGATATACACACTTTGCATTCATCCTGCATGCTTATAATCTTAGGCTCCCACACAGTACAGTCAGTGCTTAATATTTGTGGAGCAGAGCCAAAGGCTTCAGGGGCTTCAGTTACATTATCTTGTCCTAATCCTGACAGCACCCCTATAATTTGAGCAAGTCACCTTCATCAGCATCACCATTTTGCACTTGGGAAGGGGAGGCGAAGAGGGAGTCTCCTTCCCAATGGCCTCCACTGAGTGTGAGGCAGCAGTGTGATTCCACTAGGCCTTCCCAACCGCTAGCCTTTTCTCCTACTCTGTACCAGGAGCGGGCAACCCTCTGGGCCATTGGAACATTTTAAGAAATTGTCCTGGCCACCAGCACAAAATGGCAGCAGGACAGCCCACAGTGTAACAAAGAGATGGTACATTAAGAATTGGTTATTGAAACCTGGCCCCACAACAGAACGAGTGCTTCTGTTCCAGCCAGTCATATCTTCTTTCTGGACACTTTCTTCTCTGTTCCAACATACACTAGGCATGCTCAGAGCTCACTGAGCTTGGTTTTTGTTTGGAGGGTTTCCTACTAGAGGATTGCTCCCCACCAAACAGCCTTCCTACTTCTAGAGACCTTGGTGTTTCTCCACACACTCTGTTATCTCCCTCTGGTTACTCAATTGCCTCCTTTTGGCTACATGATTGTGATAATCCTTGTTGTAACCTGTCCTGAGATGCCAGTAGATGGCCAGTCTATAAAAGCTTTAAACAAACAAACAAACAAATAAATAAACAAACCAGGCATGTGAGTTGCTATTAGGTACTTAATATGGGAAGCATACAAGTTATGAGGCCAAAAGCCCTTTGAATGGGCAATCCACACATTAGAGCAAGGGTTAGATCTATGCCAAGGTGACCTGCAGTAGGAAACAGCATCACGAGACAGAACACAGCAATGGCTGATGGTTCAGGTTTGTTTTGTCCAGTTCTGTCTCCGCTTTCAGGCTACAGAACTGTCAACAAAACATGGTTTGGCAAGTCACTGACAACGACAAAAGGGAGGCCAAGTAGAATGGACATGCCTCTTCCTTTACCGAGGACAGTCTGTTGTTTGAAGGACTACAAGGGGGCAGTCTCAATCTTTAAGGTGTCCTCTGTTTGAGGGACTGCACTGTTCACGTCCAATTTAAAGATCAAGAACCATCAAAGGGAAGGGCTGGGCAGGATGCTGGGCCAGATCCTCACCAAGCTTTTACTGCCCAACTGCCGCAACCGAGCTGCTTCTGCAGCAGGTGAGGCTGCTCATTTTCCATCCCTTTGACTTTTCTTGTGTTTCAGTTGCAGTTTATGCCGTTATGTCTGTTCTTATCTGCAGCTGTCCTTGTGTTCCCTTGGGCAGGGATGGGGACGGGGGACAAGGACCGAAGGGCCCCGCGGGGACTCAAGACTTAGCAAAACACTTTCCTGCCTCCCACTCTCTCCAGGACTTCTGTGATTCGCAAATTCCCTCCCCTTCCCCATAGAAAAAAATACAGTTTGTCCTGCCTTTTCGAACCTTGTTTTTGTGAGCAGAGGACAGAAAGAATGTCATCCCCACCCACACCCCCATTGTCGTTCCTTCACCCCAGCACATAGCTGAGCTAAAAACAGACACAATAACGCAGGAACCTGCACGGGTCCTTTCCCTGCCCACCTCTCCTTTCCAACTCCCTCCTGACATGCTCTCAAAGAATGGCGAACATCATCAGGCCAGCAACATCCACCAGTAATGCTGGGAAAATGGGAACATGCGAAGGAAACGGTGCCTGTCCCACAACTAGTCTTGCCATGTGCACAGCAAGAAAGGAAAGTGGGATGTGGAAGCAGCAATACCATGAAGAGGTTGTGACAGAAGGACACGCTCACCATTTTCTATACGATAGTGAGACATACTGCGTCTCTATCTGAATTATAGTAATTGTTCCTAAATTTACATCTGCACTTATATACTGGCCAGTTTCATGCAAAACAGGGTGCTCTTTCATCCTCAGTTCGGGTGATGCATATCTTAATTTCTTGGCTATTCACAAGGGACAATTCACCCTGGAGAAAAGCCAGGCGGCTCCATATTGCGAGAATCGGCTTGTCTCGGTCGTCTCCGGACAGACGGACGCTTCTCCCAGAAAAGTCTTGCTCATGAATTGGTAATGAAAAGGTAAGTGCTGTGACGATCAGGCAGCGAGCCTCAGCTCCGCAGCCCCCTCCCCAGCACCACCACTGCACGCCTTCACCTTTGCTTGGGGCCTGCTTGCTTGCTCTCTTTCTGATCCTTGCCGAGTGGACTTTCATCACCCTGGCAATTAGGGGGATAATAATTTAAAGAGGACTGAACACAGGGATCTGCTAATCCTTTCACAGGGCCTGCTCCCCTTAATCTCCTTCAGAACCTTTAACATCACACAAAAACAGAGGCTCGCTCCTGCAGTTCCACAGTCGGCTCATTAAAAGGAAGACTTTAACCTCATTCTCTCTGCCTCACAGGCTTTCTGGAGGCAAGGGCAGGGCGGGCAGTCTGCATCCCTGCTTGTTTAAGGTTGGAGGGGAGCTGCTATGACCAAGCCTGATCTGTTCTCAAGCCTTGCATTGCACAACATCACCATGCTCTAACAGGTCACAGGAGAGTACCAAAAACATAGAAATAAATGTTAAGTACATTGCAAAAACACAGAAACAGAGCGAGTCAGAAGGGGTCTCCCGGGCCATCTAGTCTGAACCCCGGCTCTAGCCGGCTCCGCTCACGACATGTCTACCATGTGCATGTCTAGCTATCCTTGAACACCCGCACCGATGGGGCCTCAACCACCTCCTGTGGGAGCCCGTTCCACACCCTCGGGGTCCTAACTGTCAGGAAGTGCTTACTGGCATCCAAATGGAACCTTGGTTCCTTGGGCTTGGCTCAAGGAAGATCATTGAATGAGGCTGTTGTGGTGATCCACTGGTCACTCTTCTCCTATGTGATTCTCTTTATGGTCTTCATGAAACTGTTCTTGTGTGGGTGCTCTCATAGTCCCACATTTCCACCTGTACTCAGACCATTTTTCTTGGACTGGTAAACTCACTGCAGGCAAGGCAGAGCTCTGCATCTGTCTTCCCAAGTCCTCTACCTGGAAATTTTCTTTCCTCACTGACAATGTTGCCATCCATTTTGCAAAACAAGCACATTCTCTTGACTTTCTCTGACATCATGTCACAGCACGATCTCTTTACAAGAAAAGCAGGGGGAAAGTGGTCCTTCCTCTCTGTTCCCTTGGCATAACCTGTGCTCAGAGCCCCGGTCATCCCTAGCGCAGCTACTACAATCCTTTCAGTGTTCTCACCATGATCCACTCATGTCTTCCTAGCAACCTGATCATGTGAGACCCTTACTCAAATGCCTGTACTAGCTTCCTGTCCCCTCTCAGATGCAGCACAGGCTTTCTCCTAAAGTTCAAAACCTTCCAAGGCCTCACCTACCTGTATCGTTCTCCTCTTGTCCTATAAACGTTGCTCCCCAAGTTCCCCATCCTTTATTGCAAGGTGGGCAACTTCTAGGGATCTGGTACCCTCTTCCCCCACTGCTGCACTGCATGGGCATGCAATGCTGTCCGCTGATGGTTTTGCACTAAATCAAAGAACCTGGGGAATATGTGCTTGTTTTAAGGCAGAATAACACTGCTGCAATGCAGCAGCAGGGGAGGGGGCAGTAAAAAAGGGGGCTTTGCTGAGAGGTTTCCCACTCTGCCCTTTCTCCCTGCTGCTCGGCATGCTTTCTGCAGAATGCTTGCACCATGTTACCTCTCTTACTTCATTCAAATCCCTCCTCAAAATCCACCTTTTCTGCAAAGACTTTAGGACAATCCCCTAATTCCATGCTCTACTATAATGGTGTATTTCAGGGTGCTTCCCAGACAGAGGATTGCTGGCCAGGGATTTCAGAGAAATCCGCAATGGTTTCAAATCCATCCAGATTTCTGTGAGTCTGACTTGTGGA
Source organism: Varanus salvator macromaculatus (assembly GCA_023646645.1). Classification (NCBI taxonomy): domain Eukaryota; kingdom Metazoa; phylum Chordata; class Lepidosauria; order Squamata; family Varanidae; genus Varanus; species Varanus salvator. The sequence goes on along the minus strand of JAIXND010000755.1, from coordinate 24,403,742 downwards.
TTCTGCAGCACAGCAGCTTTTTCCAAGTTGCATGGGCACGCGGACAGTGGGTTTTGCTTTTGTTTTTTGCTTTGCAGGCGGGAGACGTGTTGCAAATTTGCACTCGAATGTGTATTAGCATAAGTGGAGCAAAATTCTCAGACATCTCTCTAAAAAGCCTGATTCCATCAAAGAGTGGGCGATGAAATGAGAGCTACCTAATAATCCATGAGACACAGAGTTAATTTAACAAAACTGAGACAACCCTACCGCTCTCGCTTCTAGGCAAAAAGCTTTGTGCAGCCATTCATTTGGGCTTCAAATGCTAGAAGGTAACATGAGGATATCCCATAAATGACAGTGAACGGGGCAGTGCAATGACTCAAGACAAGCTTGTCTGGAAGGACCTCAGCTTGAGTGGAGGCAACTGGTAGTGCTGCCTATGGGTCCCCGGTTAACTCCTGCATTCACTTCCCACTTCTGTTGGCCCAGCATTGAATTTAGACTGTACACACCTTGGTGGCAAGGATCAGTCCTCTGCAAAGGAGCTGTGCACATGTGTGTGCGTGCATGTGAGAGAGAGAGGATTTAACAGTCACTTGATGAATAAAATTTCATTCAGTTTGCTTTTGTTGTTTATAACACTAGATCATCAACATCCAGCACAAATTGAGTGAAGCTTTTCTCACCTTTTTATAAATGCCTGCTTCAGCTGCTAAGAAACAAGGCTGCTGATGATGTCCCAGGAAAAACAATGAAAAAATGAAAAGGTGGGAATCCTGCTGTGGAAAGGAACTGAATAGCTAATTTACTCCCTGGAGTATGGGGGAAATCTATGAGGAGACTAACCCTGCTGAGGAAAAAGATGGTTTGCTAAACTGTTTGATGACTGCTTTCTAAACAAGACTTAGATTATGCAGTGCGCACTTAGGAAGCTCAGGAATTCAGCTGACTGCCATTACGCTGGGTAATGTCAGTTGGGCAGGCAATGCAAGCTATTGCAGGCTGCTGAGAATTCAAGCTGTTATTTCAAAAGGACAACAGCTTCTCGTGATCGTGCAGAAAAGTCACAAAGATGTGCAGACAAATGAAACGTAAAACAGAAGGGGGCTCTTTCTGAGTGGGTTTAGGGATACTAGAAACATAATTCAGATAAGGACTGCCAACTTTAAGTGGCTTCTATTGCTGTACCTTGAAAAGGCATTAGCTGGTGACAATACCTTCTCCATGCAGTGAACAGCTTCACCTGTTGCTTTCTGCTGTCACAAGAGCAGGTTACTGCATTGGGGGGTGGGGGTGTCTCTTGACAAATCTATCCAATACAGGGGCTTCCTTCCTGTTGTCCAGCAGTTAGTTTTCACAGATGCTAAATCTGGTTGAGTCCTGATCTCACTGAAGACCTTCTCTGTACTGAAAAATTCAGTCAACATCACTGGGATGTGGTCTTCCTCACAAAGTCACCCGGGGGGGAGGAGGTTCAGTCATTCCACACATATGTACTGAAAGAAAGTTTGTGCAGGGTAAAACTGTTACTATTCAGCTGATGTGTCTGTCCTAAGTACATTTTAATTTGTATAGATAGATAGATAGATAGATAGATAGATAGATAGATAGATAGATACAACAGAAAGATATGATAGAAAGATACGACCGACAGACAGACAGACAGACAGACAGACAGACAGACAGAATGACTGACTGACTGACTGACTGACTGACTGACTGACTGACTTTATTGCGGTCAAAGACCAGCTCCAGTCAATAAATACATAGATTTTAAAAAGTAAATTCATAAAACATTATCTGTATTAAAACCCCACTCGGATTAATAAATACTTCAACACAATACCAGTCATCTTAAATCGGTGACAATCCCAGACTTTGTCCTTGTCCAACTAGGCAGAGGCACAATCCCCCAGGATCTGTCTTCGGAAACCCCTTGCGGCCACAAAGAATTTAGCGACACTACATGACCGGGGGATGTTTTTGTACCATCCCTCCAAAACTGCTGAAGGGAGTCCATTAAGGCGGGCCAAGGAAAAAGCCCTTCTGTGTTTATGGAGCGCCAACTGTTTGAGGAAGGGTGCAGCTATTACAATATGTCTATAGTCCTCCCTAAGATAGAATTCAGGGGCTCTACTGAGGTCGTTTTGTCTTTCAGTATCTGCAATGCGCTGCTTGATGCTTTCTGTTGCCTGTTCAAAACCCATATTTAGTACAGTCCACAGGGGGAGGCCCAAGAGGGTACATTTGAATTTTTCAGTTTCTGTTTTAAATCTGGTACTGTACTTTGAATATTTGCAGTGCTACTAGGTTACATGTGGCTGTTGTCTTTTTTACTCTTTATACTGTGGTTTTAAACTTTTATTTTACTTTATTGTCTGGGATGTTATGGTTTTAATTGTTATGAGGCTTCCAGAGAGCTTTGGCTATTAGGCTGCATAGAAATATAATAAGCAAGTACTACATAGATCTAAATAGTGACTCCATCAGGAATCTGAAACAGATTCAAATAAGTTTGGATTTCTATAAATCCAGTCACTGAATTTCATAATGGGCCATTCTTTCAGGGTTCTGCAGATCCTTCAGACTTGCAGACCAGATTCTTACTTTTGGGGGGGATTTGCATAAATTAGCACTTGTGCTGATGCACCTCAGTGATAGGGCATGTTAGCATTAATTATGTTAGTGCAAGTGTGCATTGAATGCTAATGCACATTCATGCTAATGCACACCGTGTGTGTGTGTGTGTGTGTGTGTGTGTGTGTGTAAGACATAGGGTACAATTTCACTCCACAAATAGAATGACATTCTTTTTTTTTTTCATTCTTTAAAAAAAAACCTGATTTCATTGATAAATGCATGATGGAGCAAGAAATTCCTGCCAACCTACTCCCTCTTCATATGGGGGTGCTCAATGAATGTAGAGCTGCTTTATGCACTGACCACATGTGTGGACACTAGAAAGGGCACAGCCACTGGGCACATGATCGGGTGAGCACTCTGCACTATCCCTTCACAGTTGCTCATTCATTCCTTTCTGTATTTGTTGCATTTAGAGCCAACATGTTCCTGCAATGGGCTCAAGGCAGCATGCATAACCTTTCTCCTCCTCCCCATTTTACCCTCACAAAGTTAGGTTAGGGTGAAAGTCAGTGACTGGCCCAACGGCACCCGGTGAGCTTCTTGGGCACGTGGGGACTCAAATTGGGATCTTTGGGGTCCTGTTCCAGCACTGGATCTGCCACGCCACCATCAGTTCCCTTTCTTTCAGTTACTTCAGTGCACAAATTCCCCTCTGGAAAGAATCTTTAATCAGCTCTGGAAAGAGAACGTTCTCAAGACTTTCTTGCTCTTTCCACAACCACAATGGGGACAGACCAATTCATCTCCCTGCTACCGTTTAACAAAAGCACCAGAAACACACCCTTTCCATTTAAGAAGCTGTCTTCTGCAAGCTATAATCTCAGCAGGAGAACGCCTTGGTTTAATCAAAGCAGCTCAAAGGGCTAAAGACAATAATCACTGTCAAGCCATTATTATTAATTAATTTGATCTGCACAGGAATCGCTTTAATCACAATACACACTGTAGATAAGGGTAGCCATGCTGCGACTGAACTCTACCAAGGGCAGTGGAGCTGGCATAGCAGAGAAATGCACAGGAGCAAGGAAGACCTCACATCACCCCGCTTCCTCAGCTCAGTCCACAACAACAAAGACTTGCTCTCGGTGGGCAAGGCCACATTCCACTCCCTCCCAGCCTGCCTGGCCTTCATCCTTTTCCTCAATACAGTGTGGAGTACTTTTCAAAAACTACCTGACAGTATAAAGCAGTAGGGAGCATCTGGCTTGCCAGATGTTGTTGAGTTGCAACTGCCCTCAGCCCTAGCTGACATGGCCAATATTGCGGCCCTTTCCATTAGTGCTGGGCTAAAGTCTCCACAGGAAACTTTTTCTACCATTTTGGAAGGGGATGGAGGAAAAGAGATTGCTAATGCGGCCCATTTTTCAGAGGTATGTGTCATTTCTTCAGCCCTGGAAGCTGAGGGACTTCCTAGTATGTTTTATAAGGGTTTGGGTTCCAGTTTATTTCTGTCCTTTTAATCAGGGAAACAGCCTTGCTACTGCTTCAAGCAGCTGAGTGGTGGAGCAACACCTTAGAGAATGGTCCAATTGAAATGACCCTACAGAGAAAAGCAGTTGCCAACTACTGCAAGCTGCTGGTTTTGGAGGGTCCTTGGACAAGACACTCTTGATGGTCCACTCCTGCAGGGAGTTAACCTTCTCACTGCAGTTGCCCCTTTGCCTCTTTCCCAACATAGGATTGCTACAGAATAGCATCTCCATAGAACAATGAAGTTGGAAAGGGCCATTAAGGCCATTGAATCCAACCTCTTGATCAAGTTAAAGCATCCCTAAAAGATGACTGTCCAGCTGCATCTTGAATGCCTTCAGCCTCTAGCTAGTGTGACAGCCAGTGAGCATGGAGGCAGAGTTTCACCACCACCATGGTTTGGGTCAGAATGAGAGGCAGGTGAATAAGCAGGCTGCCATGGTGAAGAGAACAAGCCCAGGGTATTCACTCTAGTGGGCACCGGTTGAGGTGTGGGCCCCAGGCAGGCTCTTGACCTTGCTTACCTTTGACACTGGCCCTGCCACATCCTCTCACAAGCTCCAGCCATCCTGAAAATAGTTTCCCTACCTTGACTAAATTTGTTGGAAATAGCATCAAGTGTGGCCAATGTGAAATTGCGGGGCTGAAGGACTGATTTCAAGTACAATTGAATTCACATATACTGGAATTTCAGGTATCCTTTACTTCGCAGGAGGTGCTTTTCCTTTTCCCCCAAGCGATGGGTGAAATGTTTAAATCGCCCAAACCTAGAGGAGGTAAGTGATGCCCTGCCCCACTCCAGGTGCTGATTAGGCACCAAGATCAAGGCAACCGATCCTTGCGGCTGGGCTTATCTGCATTATGACGTTGGGCTAATGGGTTATGCCAAGGCTTCATAGAAAGCAAGCGACTTCGCATTTGATCTGGTGTTCCTGTTGGTTCTTTTCTGAGATGATGTAATACAACTGTCTTCCCTGTATTTATATAGTCAATTAAAACATTTTAATACCATTTTTTCTGAATGCTCAAAAACAGTGAATTTCCTTCTCCCTCTGTGGAGAAGTAAGATTGCCAGTTCACCAAATCCAACATGTATGGGCTAAGATTCCTGTTTCTGGGCCAATGTTTCACTGTACAGTTAACATTCAGCTCTGCCTTAGTCCTATCAAAGCTCTTGATTCTGCTTCTTAATTCATAGCTCCACCTTAGATCTGTTCTTGCTACAACCCCCAGTGCTCTCCTTTCAGCTTTTTAATTCAAAAACTGAGAAACTGTATGGTGCAGAGAGAGGAACTTGTACACGAAACCTGTTACATTCTTTGCCCCACCTCCTATAATAGTAACGCCTTTCTCTAATTTTGTTTTATGTATCTTGTACATAATAGCTAATTATTTTCAACAAAGTGGTTCCATAAAACCCAGTCTGGAGCATATCAACCATATCCATTCATGTCATAACAATCATATTACAATATAAGAACATATGAGCTTTGTACAGCTGACATTGCTCTGCGTAGGGATACAACCAATAAACGCAGATCATATTTCATAAAAAATCTTTTATCTTACGTCTTCCCTTAAAATGGTATCAATTCATTTTTGCTAGCTCAGCAACTTGTGCAACTCACACATCTCTTTCTGGACTAGTAATGACTTTCCACGCCTGTAGTAGTGCTGTGCTTTCTACCAATGAAGCTCATGTGGTGAAGCCTCCTTGACAGCATATCAGAGAACCCCCTCTGGGGAAGCCTCCTAAGATAAACTTCTTAAATGTTAATTCAAAGTCTAGTGACTTTTCTGATGGATCTGGAGGCAACAGGCTGCCCACTGATGCCACGGTGAAGGACAGGGTCAGATACGCAGACCACGCTTTCTCCTTCTGCTTCTACCTGGTAGCAATGCAGGAACCATAATCTTTTAAGTCTAACTCAGCAGTACAACAGACGATCCTACACACCATAAACAGCAACCCAAAATAGGCAGTACAGCAGAATATCCTACTTATTTAATGCTATTCAATGTTGAAGTTTCGAATGAGCAAATTTGAACACACAGTTTCAAAAGAACCACTTTGATCTCTATTTTTAGACCGAGGGAACAATACTTTATTCCCTATTCAGTGTAGGAAAATGTTGCTGCGTACACTTAAGCCACCCAGTTCAGGCCGGGTGACCTAAATGGGCTGAATATATGGAAAACAGCTTGGTAGGACAGATCCAAAACTTCTGAGGATAGTTCAAATATTTGCATGCAAAACTCTGCAAGTGCGTCACATCCCCACAACTGATGGGTGCTGCTCTCAGCACAAAGGGGGACCGTGTGTGGCTGGATTTAGTGCATTTGGATCCCAAACAGATGAGAAGCCTCCATTTTAACAGCTTTACGTCAATGGGGATACATGCAAGGAAGGAAAACAAGCACAAGTTGGTGCTGTGCATGTTTTCCGGGTATGAATGACCTCACATAGCTGCTTTCCCAAGATGGCACATCCTAGATCAGGTGTTGAAAATCTATGGACATCACTGAAAGACTCCTGATGCCAGTCCCAACCACTATTCACAACATTATCCCGGGTACTGGAGCACTTGGAAGCACAGAAGTCAGGCTTCTTCGATTACCAATTTATAGATCTTCCTTCAAGTAAATGTTTATCTTACTATAGTCAATAGCCCCACTGAATGTTTTGCATCTGATGCTTTTATACAATAAGCTATACTGTGATTTATTTCTTCTGACTCTTTTTGTTGCCTAGCATAGCACTGGTCCAGAATGTGTGGATTGATCCACGTGTTTTTGGAGAAGGGGGAGATGTTATTGCATGGACAATCAAGCACTGACATTTGCTCTTGATGTTTTCTTGTTTATTGATTTTAGCTGAGTTGTACACTATTTTCTGTATCAAGAGAAAACTGTATGACTGCTTTATGACATGAACTTGGGCAGGGACCGCTATAAATTGGCGTACTGGTGGGGAGGCCAAGCATGATTTCAGCTCTTATCTCTACATGGAAGCCATTTACAATTCAGTGCCAGGGCTATGATCCAGAACATTTAAGAGGGCTTCCCTAAATGGGTTAAGACTACAGGGCTTTCATTTCGGCCAAGTCTATTCAAGACTTAAAGTTGAAAGTTATGTTCAATTCCAGGGTCAAAGAATATGCAGAGACAAGAACAGCTTTTCGCTTATCAGGAGAGCCAGATTCTTGTTACACCAGGGGTGGGAAACTTGTGGCCCACTAGCTGTTCTGGCTTGCAATTCCCATCATCCCCCATCAGTGGCTGAGCTGTCTGACAGGGGTTTCAGCCCAAAATATCCAGAAGTGCTCAGTTTGCTGCCCTGTTTTACACTGCTGTGATGTACAGTAAGTTGTGCAACACTGCCCAGCCCTTATACAGAAAAATAATGGGTAGGCTGACACTTCCATGTTATGTTGTGAGCCACCCAGAGAGCCTCTAGCTAAAAGGGTGGCATAGAAAATAAGTGTTCAAATAGATAAATAAAGGGTTCCCCTTTATGCAGACCATGCATTATTCCCAGCATGCATCAACACTGCTACTTAGGCTCATCTATTAGCTGAAAATCTAGAGGCATCTGACTCTCTCCCATATATCTTAAGGTATGCCAGCACACCTTTGAACGGTTTTAAAGAACAAGAAGAATGGGCCAGGTCTGTGGACTGTGGCGGTGCAATCACTTTGGATCTGCAATGAATCAGGGCAAGTTGTTTGCAAATGACATGGGAGGCAAATGAAGCAAAGATGAAGCAGTTGGAACTGACATGCTTTGAAAAGCTTAATGATGCTTCAATGGCATCGTGGAGGCTGCTTATTTGCCCTGCCCTGCCTTACTTTGTAAGAGTCTCCAGGTGGCTTTAGAGACTTTTATGTATAAGGAGGGCAGCAGAAGTGGGGGAAAGGGTGGGTGAGAGACAGCAAGCCTGCCCTGTCATTGGCTGGTGTATCTGTCAGTAGAATGATGGCAGTCTCTTCCTGGGACCTTCCAGTTTGAAAAGCTCCTTTTAAACTGATCCTGCCGCTCTTCTAATGCAAACTCCTCTGTCTTCCAAGTGATAAATCAACCTTCCCCAAATTGACATCCTCTAGTTGTTTTCGATTACAGCTCCCATCATCCCAGGCCATTGGGGGCCGAAGTCTAAATTACTGCATTGAACAGTAAGACTGCCATCCCATACCTAATGCTCTCCAAATGTGATAATTCCCATAATTCCCAGTTCCCAAAGCAATTAGTTGTACTGTGTGGGGGATTATGGTAGTTGTAGTCCAAGACATTTGGAAGGTACCAGAATGGGGAATGCTGAAGTCAGGTATCAAACTACTACATTTTCCACCAGGCCTTGCAATTTAGCTTAAAAAATATTTTGTATCTGAGACATATTTCTGGATTTCTACTGACTACATGCATGTCAGGTTGGATTACTCATCCATTTCCATTCTGCCCAACAAATAGAAAGAAACAAAAGCATTTAAACCAATTCTATTTTTTTGGAATTTTAGAAAAAAAGTTTTTGATCCATTCTAACTACAAAAGTCCTCCTGTCTGAATTCTCTAGATAAAAATCCGAGATTAACACACTCTCTTATGCCACCTCTTTGCTTAAGGTCTTCAGAAAAGAAGTACCTTGAAATTCTTTAAAGTGACATAGCAGCCTTTTCCAAGTGCCACGGTGTTATTCAGGAAAGAATCCACTCAGTAACATCAGATCTCCTGTATCAGTGGAGCAAACAAGACAGTGCAGACCCGCAGCACTGGGGATCACCACAGGACCACACAGCTCGCAGGATAAAAGCACGGAGCTGGCATACAGAACTGAGAACCTAAAATGACAACCTGCTTCAGCCTCCAATGAATTAACGAATGAGTCAGAGGCAAGCTGAAGGGGAATAAGAGAACCCCCAACCCATTAGGGGCTTTCCCCCAATAGCTTTCCTTGGCTCCAGCGAAAGAGACCAGGACAGCTATCTAAAACAGAGTTTGGCAGGCTCGCTTCAGATCTCCGAGGGCCCTCGGGCGAGGCAGCAGCGGTGTGGCCCTTCCCTCTCTCCCTCTGCACCCATCCAGTCCACCGCAGCGGGTCCTTTATCACACTGCTTCTCCAGCTTTTTCTCATCATAGTTGGCATTTGCTTGACAAGCAGAGAACCACTGAACAAGCAGGCAGTGGTCCTTCTGCCCAGCACTGTCGAGGCAGATGAATGAGCAGGTTACAGCAGTGAAGAGGGGGAGCAAATCCAGGGTATTCCTGTCAATGGACCCCCAGTGGGATGTAGCCCATCAGCAGGTTCCTGACTAAACCTACGCCAGATTGGCCCCTGGGTGCACCTTCGCCCTTTGATGTCAGTGGAACTAAGGAAACTTTCCTAAGGAGAGCAAGAGGTATTTATTCCAAGCAGGGACCACAGAAGAGGAGTCTAGCCTCCCCCCAGGAGGAACTCTCAGAGGCTGAGCCCTTGTTCCCAGGATTATTAGGTAGAGAAGTTGAGATGTCTCTTGTAATCCAGGCTAAAATGTTTAAAGAAGAGTCAGAGCTGGTTTTCTTGAACCTGCAGCTGCCAATTACCTGTCTTGTGGCTGTGCCTTGGGGAAGCAGTATGCTATGGAGTGAGGAGCTCAGGCTGAGCTGAGATACAATTAAATGTTTGGGGGAAGAGGACAGGGGGAAAAGAGAGGGAGAGGGAGGCAGAGTTGAGTTTGAGTGGAGAAGCCAGTCCTGAGCACAGCTTCTAGATTTTCTATCAATGATTTGTAATGCTCATGAACTGTGCATTTTCAGTACACCTATGAGATTCTTTTTTAAACTTAATGTTCACTTTACTATTGAATTGCTTTTAAATACAAACATATCTCACCATCCAACACACTTATAGGATCCTTGGCTCCAATAATCAAGCTTGGAGCTTCAGCTATTGTGCAGTACAGAAATGTAACAACCACCACCATCAGCCTGAATTTATTTATTTATTTACAGATTTATAATTTAAAAGTTTTTGTTCTTTACGGTCATTGGAAATGCCCAAACCTTTATCCCCTACCAAATTCCCTCTCAGGAGTTTAAGCTACATGAGAATTTTGCTTGATTGGGGGAATGGAAAGCCACCATTCAGAGTCCCTTTTCCCTTCCCAGCTTAGGTTCACTCTCAACTGAGACAGATCTTCTTTGCTTAAGCAAAATGCCTACTTGAGACAGCTGACAATATCTTAAGACAAATCAATGTAATGACTACAACCCAATGAGAAACCAATAGCACTAAAAGCAGCAGCAGCAAAACACAATTAACGCGAGGGCATTTTTAAATTCCCTGCTGAAATGCCAAGGCACACTTCAAGATGCAGAATGTGGCTGTCTGCTGAACCTCACTCCATCATCGGGATGCCATGTGAACGAGCGAATTTGTGAAGCACAGATGCTCCATCAGGACTAGGACAAGAGCGGATAATTTTGCTCGTCCAAGCACTCACTCAATCCTCTCCATCTGGCTTTGGCCCAAAGGATTGAGGCAAAGTATGGAAGCTACATTCTGGGCATATTTCGATCAGTGACTATATTATACCAACAGCAAGTTGGGTGTTCTACCGGAGTGAGAGTGGCAGAGAACTGGGGTAAGCGGGCTAAAAAAGTAACAGAGCTGGAATACATTCGTCATGAATTCCTCTGGGGATAAGCTAGGTTTGACCATTCCACCCAGTTCTCAGGGTACACTTTTGCTAAGTTCCCCTGATGTTAACACTCACAGACACCTTGGATGAGACCTGAATTAATTCATTTGCATTCATGTATTTTATTAATAGAACTATTATATTTAGATCAGTAAACAACTTGGCTTCACGAGGATGGTATAATTAGAGCTAGATGGCAAAAGACAAAATGGTTATCCAAAGGAGCTTTCCTTGAGACAGAGCCAGCTGTTAAATGATTTTCTTTATCCCAACTCCCTAATTAGAGAAAAGGAGGAAGCTCAATATATTTTCCCTGATACATTAAACAAGCTAATTGGCCAGTAACAGCTAGGATATTTTCTGCACACCCTGCACACTCATTTTTATAAAGGCAATTATGCTAAGTTACCTTATTAATAAACTTGGAGAATTTGACAAAGGGGTCCACCAATCCAGAAATGTCTTGAAGAATGTTGCTGGCAAGACATCCTTCCATAGAAACTTCGTTTTATACAATTAGTTTGCTTGCTTGTTTATAGTATTTCTATACTGCTTTTCTTGATCAACCAAGCTGATTTACAAAAGGCCCAAAACATAAAACCATAAATAGATAAAAACACAGTGAAACAATAATAATAACAAAACAACAGCAATTTTAAAAACCAAGTTGAAAAGATGTGCATAGACTTCCTTCTAGAAATCAGGCAGTGGGTTCCATAGCAACTCCAAAAGGAGTATAATTATTACATTGCATTTTTAGCCCATTCTAGGTTACATAGTTCCAGTTTATCCTCCCAATAACCAGCCTGTGAGGTAGACTGAGCTGAGAGGTTATGGCTGGCCTAAAGGCACCCATTAAGCTCCTTGGCCAAATGGAGACTAGAACCAGGATCTCCCAGGTCCCCAGTTCTGCACTCCAGCCAGCACACTGCACTGGTTTTCAGCATGTTCCAGAATATAGCATCCTCCTCATCCTCATCTTTACAAAGACCATCAATAAAATCTTCCTTGCCTCACATCAAAAATAAACACAGGGGAATAAGTTCATACTTTTTCATAATTGCAGCCAATATGGAGTTTTTAGGATTAATCTCAGCAAGCCATCTCCCTTTTGCTGTTGTTGCGAATTATTAATAACATGAGTTGAATCAGTTGGTGACTTGACATTCTGTATCAAATTAATATAGACCACAGCCTACGGCCATTGGTTACAAGGGGTAATTAGACAGAATAGTCCCACAGCACTGTAAAAACTAACAATTTTATTAAAATATAAGCTGTGACAAAGAAACTTCTTTGTCAGGTGCATGAAGGGTAATTTGACAAGTGCAGAGGTATATATGGCTATTTTACTAGGCCACGGGTCAGCAACCTGCAGCTCTGGAGCTGCATGTGGCTCTTTCATCCCTCTGCTGCAGCTCCGTCGCTCAAAATATTGAGCGTGTTGTTGTAACCATGTTGTAAGCCGCCCCGAGGCTATTGCAAGGGGCGGCATATAAATTTTTAAATAAAAAAAAATAAAATAAATAAAAATATGCGTCACAACTGCCAATGTGCAACACCCACCGGCACGCGATTTATTGAGCTTTTCGACCCCCAGTAGGCCAACCAGGGCTTTTTTTGTCATGGAACACATGGGAACAGCGTTCCAACACCTTTTTTTCCAATGGATTTTACGAAGTGATTTTGAATCAGCAGATCAGCAGCAAACATCATTAACGTAGTGCCTGGGGGCTGCTTTTGTGTCTGCTATCTGATAGTGAGATAGTGAGGGAGCTGCTGCTCCGCTACTCCTTTGGGATTGGTGTGTGTGGTCGCGTGCTTACTGCCAGTGACGTGAGTTCCGGCACTTTTTTTTATTTTAACAAAAAAAGCACTGAGGCCAACCATGGATAAATCCAAGAAAAGAAAAGTTTCAGAAGAAAACAGAACATTTAATGGTATGTGGGCAGAGTCATTTGCTTTCACTGCTGACAAGACTGGTTTACCAGTATGCTTAATATGTGGTGAGCAATTGGCAAACAACAAAAAGTTGAATGTTGCAAGACATTTCCAGAATAAACATACAGCCTTTGCTGAAAAATATCCGGATGGAGATGAGAGAAAAAAAGCCATTTCGGAACTGATGCGGAAGGTTGATCTGAGCAAAAATCATTTCAAGAAGTGGATTAAGTCTGCAAATTCAACTACATATGCTAGTTTTGTGGCTGCTCAGGAAAGTCAGTCACGGGAAGCTGTTCAGAGATAGAGATTATATAGAAGAATCATTCATTGATTTCATAAATGCAACGCACTATAGTTTTTTTATACTATAGTAAAAGTAAAGGTAAAAAGCGATATATGTAGTGTTATCTTCATTTTAGATGTCAAAAGGGTTTTGTGGCTCCAGGTGTTTTCTTTTCTGTGGGAAACGGGTCCAAATGGCTCTTTGAGTGTTTAAGGTTGAGAACCCCTGTACTAGGCAAAAGGAGCTGCAGTGGGCACAGAAATTCTGTGTTATATGTTGCCTCTCTGAGCTGCTCCATTTACTTCCTTGTCTCTTCTGCTTTTAGGCACCAAGTTTTGCTTAGAAACAGCTCAAAATTCATTTGCAGAAATAAACACTTTATTTGATTCTCCTAAGTATTTCTCTTGAAATTAATGACTCAAATTCTGGAATGTTGGACAGAACCAGTGTTTTTAACTAGCACACCATTTTAAAAAAAATAAACAACAGGACCAAAACACTTCGGAATTCCAGGGTTTTCTCTTTGTCCTCATTGTCACCACAATTTGAGCCCATAAACTGATAGATGAATCAATCCATTGACAGCCTGGATCAGACACAAATCTGCGCAGAGCAGAGTGATGCACATGAAGGGATTGTGCTGCCTGCACAGAAGGCCTGAAAGGAGTTTCTATTCCTGTCAGGCTGCCCTCGAGTTTGTGGACACGAAGTGTGGCCAACATGCATGACCTCACATCCCTCACTTGCATTGCCAGCACAGAATGGGAGCTGCTTCTCCCTGGTCAAATTATGCGTATCTGCAACTTGGCTCTCCCATGTGCTACTTGTAGGCACCAACCTGCCTGCAAAAACCCCTCTTGGTACTGACTCGGCCTCCAGATGCTGCTGATTTCTACTTTCTAAGTTTTCACATTTTAAATGAGGAGGCTAGTATGCTGTAAAGCAAAGGACCAACTTTATTTAGGTGCAAAAGCGTTGGCTGGTGTTTTGAAGCTCGGACTCCCACCTTTGTCTTGCCTTGGGTTCCTGGACAAGTAACTCTTTTTTCAGTCTTGCCAGCTTGCCTTGCGGAAAATGAGTGCTTTATGCATAAGCCATGCTTACTATGACAGCCATTTCCCAAATGGGTAAGTCCTTGCGCACCACTTTGTGAGAGTGCCCATGACGCCCAACCTTTTTGGGGTGATGAACCCCAACCCCCACTCTACATCAGGTAGAGTGCTGGATCAAGGCTAGTATCAGCCCTCTTATCTCTAGACATACCATAAAACCTTCCTTTTAGTGTCACAGGCAACACTACTGACAGCTTTGCAGAAATTGTGTCTGCATATTTTCCTTAATCTGTGAGGAAAACCAAATAAAAATACTAACATATTTTCAGCTTGGCAAACCTCTTGCAATAGGCCAGCTCATTATACCAAAGAGCACCAATCCTGAATTTTCATTCAGCATTATCCCTAAACTCAGTCATGCCAGCTCACAGAAACAAAAAGCAGAACTTAAAAAAAAAAAAAGCACGCGCGCACACACACACACACACACACACACACAAGTCACCTAAAGGTCCCATAAAGTTGCAGTCCTTAAATAACTCTCCTCAATGGAGAAACCGACACATTTTGGCACTCTGTCAGAATTTCCAGATCACTAAACTGTCAGTGCCGCTCACAGTCTAGGGTGATGATGGGGCTTCCTCCATTTTCTTAGCACAGCTCGCTTCCAGGAATCAGTGCGAGGGAATCTGCCTCTTTCGGCTGCACTGGCTAGAGCAGGAACAGGAGCCTGGACAGGCCGCAACAGCCCGAGTATTAAGCAGATTCGCCAGTTTTGCAGTTCGGAATGGCCACACCTGACCCGCCAAGAATCAGCTTGACGTAATGCGAAATGTGTCATTAAAATGGGATGAGGATAATAGCAGACTTAGCCAGCCCACCCCTGCCACCAGTGTTCATTCGGTGGGTGAAGGAGGTGTAGCCCTTTCCTCCTCCGCGGCTGCCCTGATGACAATCTCCCTCCCAGGCCGACATTCACTTCTCTCGTTTAGCTGGATTTCAACAGTCCTTCAGGAAAACTGCCCTTTGCACGGCAGTGGAGTAAATCACGTGTGCAGCAGGCACTGCTGGGACGAGTGTGGGAGCGACTGCAAGGACACGAACTGCCACCAGGTAGGAAGCAGAGCGGAAGTTTGGCCTTGACGGGGCATTGCCATAGCAGCCACAAAAAGGGAAACGAGGCCTCGGAGTAAACAGGAAAAGTAATAAAATGCCCTGTAACCTGGACCTGCCTCAGGGTGCTTTTCATGAACATAGCAGACAGACACTCATTATTGAAAATGAATGCATCCGGCCTCTTGACACAGGCCTGCGGTCAACGTGCCATAGAAAAAATAACCCTGATTTTTGCATGCGTATAACTTCCATTGATGCTACCTGACATGTCACTAAGCTTGTAGTCCTACGATTTCTGTGAATCAGAAATAAACCCCAATGCATTCAGCAAGGCTTACTCCCAGATCAAACTCAGGGCCTGCTCCAAGGTTGGCTTGCATCTCTGTCTTGTACATGCAGAACCTCCCTGCTTGAGGAAAGGGGTGCCTCCCCCCCCTCCTTTGGGTCCCCATCACACAGGTATGTGCAGGGACACTCACATAACTGCAACAGAAGGCACACTTGAGGTGTCTCCATGTTATTGGACTATGCTGGTGGGGTATAATTTCCATCCGCACACCATGGGTAGTTAACCAGCCTTGCACATCTGAAAAAAGGAATCCCAGTGAAAAACAGGAATGGTATAATTAAAGACATGGCACTGTTTTTCCAAAGTTCTCTTGGTTTTAGTGGTATTTGTGCTGAACTCTGGAAATCTTGCACTGAGTGGGCTTGTACTCCAGATGGGATCACCATAGAAGGCACCATCCTAATGCGTGTTTAGACAGAAAAAGTTCATACTGGCCGGGACGTACCAGTAGTCATAGGACTTCGCTATGTAACCATGAACAAAATGCTTAAGGTCACCAAAAAGCTGTTCAGAAGCTGAAGCAAAATTCCACTGGCAAGTCCTTGAAGCCTTGTGTGACCATCTTATATCCGTCTTGATTCTAGCCTTCTGTTGACAAATCTTCTACATATACTTTCTCAACCTCCTTTTTAGCTTACATTTTATAAGCCACTTCAAGATTAAACATTCTCAGGTTATTTCTTTATTCGTTCAAGTTCTATATACAGTAGTGACCTGAGCTCTGAAATTTACCCATTTTTGTTAAATGGATTATACCTTATAATAGGATTTTATTGATTGACTGAAAAATATATTGTAATAAAAGACTAATTCCTTGGGGGATTTTGTGTTTCCCAAAAAGTGGCACATAGCTTACTTGCGATAGTTGTCTGAGGATATAATATACAATCAGTTGTCTGATTATGATTATTAAGTTCCAGAACACCTAACTAAGTGCTGTGGAAGAATAAAAGCAAAATAAATCCTGCTATAGCCTTACAACAATGTCGAAAGAGGGCGGAACTGCATGCTGCTAGAAATATGGGGCCCTCAGCCACAGTGGTGAGTGCTGTGCAGAGTTGTCCTTCTCTGAATTATGTATATCATTGCAAATGCTATTGCTTAGAGCCACAGGCTTTCTCAGTCTAAAGGTAAAATATAAACAAGAATGGATCATCCAAAACCAACAGATGCAAGAATATGCAAACAGGTAAGTCCAGTTTCCACAAGCTGGTGTCCTCCAGATGTGTTGGTCAACAGTTTGTTGCTGTGGATGATGGGTGCTGTAGTCCAACACATCTAGAGAATGCTACCCCTGGGGAACGCTGAAGAATATTATAATCACATCATAACCAGGGGCATTGTGGGAGATTAAAATGCAGCTCCTAGCTCACTGGCCCTACTGTTACCAGGTAAATCTGCCAGCATCCTTCAGGGGACATTTTGTTGAGGGTCTTGGAATGCAAGCTTGAGGCCATCTGAGCTTCTCTATAAAAGGAAATGGGGAAAGGGTGCTTGTCAGCAACACCTGATAATATCTGATAGGGACCGCAAGGGCCAGCAACACCGGCTCGGGACTCGTCTCCGGCCTGCCTCCCCCGGCACGTGTGAGAGGCGTGCCAGGTGGGGCGAGCAAGGGGAGGAGCCCCGCAGCCCCACAAAGCGCCGGCCGCCGCTGGGTGCCGGCAGCCTTGGGCCAGCGGCCGAAGGGCGACGGCCTAAGGGCCGTCGCTGTTTGGGGGGCCGAGCGGGGGGCCGAGCGGGGGGCTGGGCTGGCCAGGGGTTCTGGCCCACGGTTGGCCAAACTTGGAGAAATGTCGGCAGGTATGATGTTTTTAAAGGGGGTTTTAATTAGGGGTTTTTAGATTATTTAATTTTAAATTGGTGCATCTCGGCTGATTATGGCATTACCTGGGGAGCGTGGGGGTGCCACTATAGGGTTGGTGATGGGCAGGAGGCATTATGACGTTGGGAGTCTAACAGGTCAGCATAGAAGGAGGAGGGACAGATGGTTAACACCTGTCCCTCTTTCTGGTTATTCTCCCAGCCGGTGGGTTCCCAGTAGACTTGTCAACTGCCCCCTGGGCCTGTCGGTGCTGCTGCTCAATGCCAGGTTGGTCCATAATAAATCTGCCCTCATTCACGACTTGATCATGGATGAGGGGGCCGACCTGGCTTGCATTACTGAGACCTGGGCAGGTGAGGGGGGGGATGTTTCCCTCTCACAGCTGTGCCTGCCCGGGTACCTGGTCCAGCACCGCCCACGCCTGGAGGGGAGGGGAGGGGGGTCGCTCTGGTCTATCGGGCTTCTATTCCCCTTGTGGGGCTTCCTGTTCTCTTGAGGCCGGGGCTGGAGTGCCTCCACTTGGTGTTGGGCGACCAAGACAGATTGGGGATTCTGTTGGTGTACCGTGCACCCTTCTGCCCAACCGACTCCCTGCCTGAGCTGACGGAAGTCGTCTCGGACCTGGTGCTGAAGACTCCCAGGATGGTGGTCCTGGAGGACTTCAATCTCCATGCCGAGGTGGCTCTTACCGGGGCAGCTCAGGACTTCATGGCCTCCATGGCGGCCATGGGGCTGTCTCAACACGTCACTGGCCCAACCCATGAACGTGGACACACTCTGGACCTGGTTTTCTCAACAGAACAGGAAGAGGGTGATCTGAGGGTGAGGAATTTAAACTTGACGCCCTTGTCATGGTCAGATCACTTCCTCATAAGGTTTGAGCTTGAGAGTGGCCTCTCCCTCTGTAAGGGTGCAGACCCGATTGTGTGGGTCCGCCCCCGGAGCAGGATGGATCCTGAAGGATTCCTGAATGCTCTGGGGCATTTTCCAGTTGACAAGGCTGGTGATCCTGTTGATGCCCTGGTTGAATTGTGGAATGAGGAGATGACCAGGGCTATTGACACGATCGCTCCCAAGCGTCCTCTTCCGCCTGGCGGAGCCCATTCATCTCCGTGGTATATGACCGAATTACAGGCGATGAAGCAGGTTGGGAGACGTCTAGAGCATAGGTGGAGGAGATCACGATGCGTATCTGACCGAACACACTTAAGTGCACATTATCGTGCCTATGCTGTGGCAGTGAGGATGGCGAAGAAGAAATTCTTCTCTGTTTCCATTGCCTCCTCACAATGCTGTCCGGCGGAACTCTTTCGAGTGGTGCAGGGGCTAGTACATCCAGGCCCAAAGAAAGATCTGGTGCCGTCCTCGAAGGCCCGCTGTGACGAGTTTGCCAAGCATTTTCGGGAGAAAATCACTCAGATACGCTGCGAGCTCAACTCTACTTTGGAATCAGATTCTACGGTGGTGTGGCCTTCGACGCCGTCTGGTCCATACTTAATGGATGAATTTCAGTTGTTGCGGCCTGATGATGTGGACAAGGTGCTTGGACAAGTACGCCCTACCACTTGCTTACTAGACCCATGCCCTTCCTGGCTACTTAAGACAGCCAAGGACGGGATTGGACCCTGGATCCTGGAGGTGGTCAATGCCTCTTTAAGAGATGGCCAGGTGCCTGCACTCCAAAAGGAGGCGGTAGTCCGGCCAGTCCTAAAGAAGGCATCCCTGGATCCAGAGGTGGCTGCCAATTATAGACCGGTGGCCAACATCCCGTTCCTGGGCAAGGTACTAGAGCGGGTGGTGGCGGGACAACTCCAAGCACTCTTGGATGAGACGGATTATCTGGACCCATTTCAGTCCGGTTTCAGACCCAGGTACGGCACTGAATCTACATTGGTCGCTCTGTACGATGACCTGTGCAGGGAGAGGGACAGGGGGAGTGCGTCCCTGTTGGTTCTCCTGGACCTCTCAGCGGCTTTCAATACCATCGACCATGGTATCCTTCTGGATAGGCTAGCAGGATTGGGAGTTGGAGGCACCGCTAGCCACTCCTATCTCAACGGCTGATTCCAGAAGGTGGTGCTGGGGGACTATGGCTCTGCGCCATGACAGCTATGCCATGGAGTATCGCAGGGGTCCATTTTGTCCCTCTTGCTATTCAACATCTACATGAAACCGCTGGGAGAGGTCATCAGGAGGTGTGGGCTGCGGAATCATCAGTACGCTGATGATACCAATCTCTACCTCTCGTTTTCTACCGATCCAGGTGAGGCGGTGGCTGTGCTAAACTGGTGCCTGGCCAAGGTTATGGGCTGGATGAGGGCCAACAAACTGAAGCTCATTCCAGACAAGATGGAGGTCCTGTTGGTGGGCGATTCGGGCCTTGGAATGGGGGACTTGGGCCTTGTCCTGGATGGGGTTGCACTCCCTCTAAAGGACAAGGTCCGCAGCTTGGAA
Organism: Varanus salvator macromaculatus; assembly: GCA_023646645.1. Classification (NCBI taxonomy): domain Eukaryota; kingdom Metazoa; phylum Chordata; class Lepidosauria; order Squamata; family Varanidae; genus Varanus; species Varanus salvator. The sequence goes on along the minus strand of JAIXND010000755.1, from coordinate 24,383,949 downwards.
GTACTCCTCAACCCGGAACTATCATTACATGCCCAGGTGGCGGCAGTGGCGAGGACTGCCTTCCTACAGCTTCGGCTGATACATCAGCTGCGTCCCTTCCTGTAGCATGACTTCCTGGCAACAGTGACACACGCGTAGGTGACTTCCCAATTAGATTTCTGTAACGCGCTCTACGTGGGGCTGCCCTTGAAGATGGTCCAGATACTTCAATTGGTGCAGAATAGAGCTGCCAGGTTGCTGACGGGGACTGGGCGTGGTTCTCATATAACCCCAGTTCTCCGTCAGCTCCACTGGCTCCCGATTGAAGTCCGGGCCCAATTCAAGGTGTTGGTTTTGACCTATAAAGCCCTAAACAGCTTGGGACCTGGATACCTAATGGAGCGCCTACGCCCATATATGCCCTCCCGCCCCCTGAGATTAGCAACAGAGGCCCTTCTCCGGGAACCTTCAGTGAATGAGATTAAGAGGGTGAGTACCCAGAGGAGGGTTTTCTCAGCGGTGCCGCCCCAACTATGGAATGCGCTCCCCAGAGAGGTCCGCCTGGCGCCGTCGTTATTTGTTTTTCGGCGCCAGGCGAAGACCTTTTTATTTAAATCATATTTTAACTGTTAATTTGTTTATTGTTAATATATTAATTTGGATTGTATTCTATAGGGTTTTGCCGAGATGCGCCGGGGGGGTGGGAAGGTTTTTAAATGAATTTGTATGTTTTAATTTATTGTTGTAAGCCGCCTCGAGGCTTTATTGCGATGGGGCGGCATAGAAATGTTTTAATAAATAAATAAATAATATCTCTTGATTGTACCTCAAGTTTGATGGGATTTCTGATACCCCTTGGCTGTCTCTGCTTCAACCATCCCTGGTCGTGGCCCATTTCCAGCCTGGGTGCCCTTAGTTTCATCCCTTTTGCAGTTATACCACTCTTTCCTAATCTGCCAATGATCGCTCCTTTACACAAGGGGAGAAGACGCTCATGGGTGTTCTCTTTGTGGCAGCACATCCTTGTTTCTTGCAACCTGTTCCCACCACATTTGGCCCCACCTTGACCAGACATGAGAGAAATGGAGGGAGCACAGTTGGAGAAGCAGGGAGTTCTCAGTTCGAGAAGGCCAGAACTGAGCTTACCCTGACATTTTGCTCCTTGAGGTGAAAGACAAAATGATTTTGCCCCTGCCCCCACCACCGCTGCAAGTCCCATGTTCCGAAAACTCTTGCTGCAATAGTGTTTTCCACTGTGCCAGTGGGCAGCAGGCCAGCTTAGGGCCGAAAGGGTGGGTTGCCTGGCACACGCGGCATTGTCCCCCAACACCTCATTGCCCCTCCTGGCACCTGCTGCCTTGAGGGCGGCTCCCTCACTCAGCCTAATGACAGGGCTGGCTCTGGGCCACAACAAGGAGGTGGACTTTTCAGAGGCTTGAACATACCCAACAGTAGCAGCACAGCAGACATTTGGGTGATGAGATCACCCACACATCCAGTTGAAGTGCGTCAGGCGGGACTGAAAGTGAGGGTGGTCGTGTGTCCTCTTTTCTAGAGGACCTCCTTATCGGATGGTCTGCCAGGGGGCTGTCCTGTGTTTTGAAGGAGCCTTCTGCTTGAAGGGCTGCCTGTCCCCAGTCCCCAGTTAATACTAAACAACCACAAGAAGAAAGGGCAAGGCCGTGAAGGGCCACGTCAGCACCCGGACAACAGACTGACCGAGGCTCACGGGTCACCTGGCCACAGTGCTCCACACAATGCCGAGATGCACCGCATTCCCATTTATCTTTACGTTTACACATACACATTTTAATTAGCATGCGCAAACAGTGCCGATGTTGTGCTAAGTTTTGCTGATTGCTGACACCTTGGAACCACCACTCTGGGGTTTCTGACATTGATATTAAATCTCTCTCTCTGTCTCTCTCTCAACAAACTGGAAGTTTAGTTTTCTGGCTCTGTTTGGTGAGCTGTGATGAAGACACAAACTATGACCTGTGTCATCACAGCTATTGCATCACCACCACCACCACCACCTACTTCTGCCTTCTTCCTGGAACAATTCACCTCTTTTCCTCCTCCTTTAGAGTCTTACCTAGACATGTTTTAGAAAGTGTGGATACGGCTTTAAGAGAAGGAAGCTTTCAGAGAGAACTTGAGGACTGGTCTCAGAAGAAGGAAAGAATAAGCCAGTGGGACAGAGAGCGGGAGGTGCAGAGTGGACACTCCCCGTTTTGCTCTCCATGCCTCCACCACAACTTTCACTGGCTATACATTAAGATGGGGGGTGGGCACAGTACCTACAGAAGGTATCTTTCTGGATGATATAGTAGCGTACAGGGTGCTTTGTGGTAGATCAGAAAGAGGTTCTGACTCCTAATAACTGAAGAATAGCAGCAACAGCACGACTTTTTCCACCTAAATGGGCTCCTGAGATGAAAGTCAGGAAGTTCAGCTCAGTTGAAACATTTACTTGAAAACCTTTATGCTCAAATTGTGTTCAGAGGCCCCCTGTTCTTTGATTCTCAAGGTGTTTCAGATGATGCTGAAGTTGCCTGCAATTTCTAGTTTCAAATTCCTTCTTTGTGTAAAACTTTGAAAGACAGCTCAGTCAGTAAACTGAATGATCTAACATTTAAATCAACCTTGACCCCAAAATAAGTCCAGGAGTACCTCATGTTATGTGTCCCATGACCAAGAAATTGCACCCTTCAGGATAAACAATTGTCTCCAATCAAAATGAGCATCTTTGTGCAAAATGCTTCAAGTGTGAAGACTGTGCTCACTTTCCAAGTTTAATACAAATAAGGGAGTGAGACCTAATGAGCAACTTCAGCATTGTTTTTTCCAGATAGCAGTTTCTTCCTAACCTACTAACTGATACACATTGTGCAGTTATTCTTTTTTCTTCCTAACTTTTACTGTTAAGAAAGAGATGGAAGAAGCAGTAAGGGAACAGGGGGTTACACACAGAATATGACGACGTCAGCTCCCCCTCCACTGCCGATGCCAAAATCTGTGAATGGATAAAATGTTCACCAGGAGGCACTGTTAGAGAAGGTCTGTTTGCATCTGGCTCTGCTGGACAGTATTTGATGCTCTAATTTTAAAAACAAACAAAAATCAAGCTAAAAGGTCTGAAGTTTATACAGCATGGATCAATTATTGTTCTCATAATTGCTCCTTACTCCCCCTCCAACCCCACCCCCATTTTTTCTGGAGTTACCTCTAATACGTGGTTTGTTCCTCAACTTACTGCTTCAGAATAACTAAAGGAGTGTGCATGAGCAATAACCTTCAGCCCTTTGAGCCTTCAAAACCTTCAACTTTTGTGACAGCTGTCTATACAATTGTACCAGGATGGTGGTTAATGTTATCAGGATGGTCCTTAGGGATATATGCAAGTTTCCATC
>JAIXND010000755.1:24322595-24370736 GCA_023646645.1 Varanus salvator macromaculatus | reverse complement strand
ATGATAAGCCCCTGCTCATGTGAAGAGCAGCATCGCCAGTCCCTCCACTTTTAACTTGCTGTAACTTCACCCTCAGGGTGGCTCGCGCTGGTGTAGAGTCAGTCTGGAAGACCTGTGGAAGCCCTCAAACTGGGTAGCTCATCTCTCCCAGTGCCTTATCACAGGGTCAGGGACAAGGTGAGGCAGCTGGACTCTCTCCTTTGATTTGGATGGATGGGAATGGGGGTACCGATCCCTCTGACCCCCTCCCCAACTGAAGGTGGGAGGACAGCAGCAAGCAGCATCACAACCCGCCTCTCATCTCCCCATGACATCTTTTGAATGGTTAGCTGGAGCTGCCAAATTCTCATTATGATCTCCACTCATGCACTCCTTCATACATCAGCATAGATTATTTTTAAAGGGGGTAAAGTTTTCCCCTTGACATTACGTCCAGTCATGCCTGACTCTAGGGGGAGCTGCTCATCTCCGTTTCCTAGCCGAGGGAGCCAGTGTTTGTCCGCAGACAGTCTCCGTGGTCATGTGGCCGGCATGACTAAACACCGAAGTGCACGTAACGCTGTTACCTGCCCACCAAAGTGGTACCTTTTTATCTACTTGCCTTTGCATGCTTTCGAACTGCAAGGTTGACAGGAGCTGGGACAGAGCACGGGAGCTCATCGCATTGTGCAGAACCGGCGACCTTTCGATCTACCAGACCAGCAGCACAGCATTTTAAACCACTGCACCACCTGCAGCCCCTGTAATTGCATTTGTGTGTGGCACAAAAGCATGCTTTCAACACAATGGGCATAACCCTAACCCATACTCAGCCTTAGAATGTGGGTTATCATGTCTGAGCTCAATTATTATCTCTTCTCCGCCCCCCTCTCTCTCCATCAGGGTCCAGGGTTGAGATGTGGATGCCCAGAGTCAAGGCATAGGCACTGACCAGGACAACGGCACTAGAGGCAAGGCAGAATCCAAATCCAAACATAAGGCTTAATGGCAAGTCTAAGCCCCAGTCATGGTACAGGCTGAGCTCTGGAACAAAACAGCCAAACAGAGGTGCCAATACCCTAAGCAGGTTAACAAGGTAGGTACACAGCAAGGTCATGCAAGATGTAGGAGCTGAACCATAGCTCGCAGGCAAACCTGCATTGCTGAGGCAGCATGGCAAGGCAGGATACACAGCAAGGGTCAGGCAAGACATAGGCACTACAGCAAACAGAGGGACCTGTGATGCTGAGGCAACTGGCAAGCTGTAGGAATCACAGCAAGATGCAGGATACACAGCAGGAACCAAGAGCAGGAAAGGTTAGGCAGGTTGCAGCCACAGCAGTAAAAAGAGGGACCTGTGATGCTGAGGCAATACAGCAAGCCAGGATATATGGCAAGGTCAGGCACAACAGCAAACAGGAGAATCTGTGTTGCTGAGCCCAGATCTGGAGGAAACAACTTGTTCTTCTATAGCTGTTCCTGCAGGGCTCCCAGCCAGCATTCATCAGTGGAGTGAGAATTCCAGCAGGGCCTGAGACCAATCCTGCACATATGGTGGTACTGTTCTGGTTCTGGCCACCAGAGCAGCCCAGATCCTGACCCTCTCCCTCTGCCTAATGGGAAAACCCATAATTTTGTGGTACCAAGTTCAATCATTTGCAATTCCAGTTTAAAAACATATCAGGCAGCACTAACTGTGCCCCAAAGGACCTTTCTCGTTTGAAGTCTCAGAAGCTGGGTTCACACATCACAACATCCAACCTAGTGTGTTTTCCACAGTGTTTGCGGGGGGGGGGGGGGGTTGGCCTGAATATGCCTGACAGACAATTAAGTGGTTTCTATGTTACTGTGGTTTCCACCTTCCTTGGCCAGTCCTACTGCTGTTGGCACATATTCCATCATCTACCACACCTGAAACTGAATCCCATATTGGATGGCTGGAGCAGCTCCTGCTCTTTTCGGGGGACTCTATGGTAGCACTGTGGAAACCATGATGATGGGTTCAAAGAATCAGAAAGGGTTAAACTGGGAGGGTTTAACTGTTTGGGGGTTGTGCAAAGGTTGTTTAATCCTTGCACAACCCCCCAGTGCCCAGGTTTGGATGACAGAACAAGCTTGAATATGCAGATGGAACTCTCAGAACCAATGTCTATTATCTTCGAGAAATCATGGAGCACAGGGAATTCCAGATGTCTGGAAAAGAGCCAATGTTGTCCCTCTCTTCAAGAAAGGAAAAAAGAAGAAACTGGGAACTAGAGACCACCCAGTCTGACATCAATTCCTGGGAAGGTTCTGGAGTAGGTAATAAAGCAGTCGATCTGCAAACACTTTGAAAACAATGAAGTGATTACTAGAAGCCAATATGGATTTGTCAAGAACAATCTGATTCCATTATTTGATTGGTAACCTCTCTGATGGACTTTGGGAATGCATGCAGACATAATCTATCTTGACTTCAGCAAAGCTTTTGACAAATTGCTCCATGATATCCAAATTAGCAAAAAGTGGGCTAGATCAAACAACTATCAGGTGGATCTGCAGTTGAAACATAGAAACATAGAAAAAGAGCAAGTCAGAAGGGACCTCCCGTGCCATCTAGTCTGACCTCCGGCACCAGCCGGCTCCGCTCATGACATGCCCACCATGTGCATGTCCAGCCTGTCTTGAACACCCTCACCGATGGGGCCTCAACGACCTCCCGTGGAAGCCCATTCCACACCCTTGGGGTCCTGACTGTCAGGAAGTGCTTCCTGGCATCCAAATTGAACCTTGGCTCCCTGAGCTTTGCTCCATTGGAGCGCGTCCTGCCTTCCTCTGCAGGGGAGAACAGGCCTCTCCCCATCTCCATGTGACAGCCCCTCACATACCTGTATGTTGCCAACATATCCCCTCTGAGTCTCCTCTTCTCCAAGCTGAAGAGACCCAGTTCCCTCAGTCTTGCCTCATACGGCATCCCCTGCAAACCAGCCACCATCCTTGTGGCCCTACGCTGCACTGACTCCAACCTGGCTATATCCTTTCTGTAATGAGGGGCCCAAAACTGAACACAATACTCCAGTTGTGGGCGCACCAGAGTCATGTAGAGTGGTAGTAATACCTCTCTCGATCTAGAAGCCACGCTTCTGGCTATGCAACCAAGGGTGGCATTCGCCCGCTTGACCACCGCATCACACTGCTGACTCATGTTTAGCCTGCGGTCAACCAGTACCCCAAAGTCCCTTTCACAAGAGCTGCTCTCCAGCCACTTGTCACCTAACCTGTACTTATGACAGCTATTCTTATGCCCCAAGTGCAAGACCTTGCACTTATCCACATTGAACGCCATCCTGTTGTCTCCTGCCCACTTCCATAGTCTGTCCAGATCCTTTTGGATCTGGTGTATCTGCTCCTCAGTTGTGGCCACTGCTCCAGTTTTAGTGTCGTCTGCGAATTTGATCAGCAGACTGTTCACCCCTTCTTCCATGTCATTAATGAAAAGATTAAACAGGATCGGCCCCAGGACAGAGCCCTGGGGGACCCCGCTTGTCACTGGCTGCCATCCCGACGATTCCCTGCTAATGGTTACCTTCTGCTTTCGGTCAGTCAACTATGCCCTAATCCACCGGACAGTGCTTTGGTCTATCCCAAAACTCCTCAGTTTCTCTACCAGGATATCATGGGGCACTTTGTCAAAGGCCTTGCTGAAATCCAGGTATACCACATCCACTGCATCCCCTCCATCTAGCCATCTTGAAACCTTGCCATAGAATTCCACAAGGTTTGTCTGGCAGGACCTGTTTTTGCGGAAGCCGTGTTGTGTGGCTGTCAGCCTCCCTTCCCTATCTAGCATCACTAGATCTCTCTCTATTATGAGCCCTTCCATTGTTTTTCCTACAATGGACGTAAGGCTAACCAGTCTATAATTCCCCATGTCCTTCCTACTACCCTTTTTGAAAATTGGGACCACTGATGCCACCCTCCAGTCCTCTGGAACTTCACCTGTTCTCCACGAGGCCTCAAAAATGGAGGCCAGCGGGCGTGAGAGAACCCCTGCCAACTCTCTAAGTACTCTCGGGTGTAAGTTGGGTGTAGAATCCAAGAGTGCTTACCAATGGCACCTTCTCAAACTGGAGGAGGTAATGAGTGTGTACCACAGGGTTCACTTGTGGACTTTTCCAGATTTTTATTAGTGATCTGGATGAGGATAGGCAAGGAATGCTTACTGTATTTGCAGAGGACACAAAAGTGGGTGGGATAGCTAATTCCCTGGAAGACAGAAACAAAAATCAAGGTGATTTTGATAGGATGGAGCTATGGTCTGAAAACAATAGAAAGGAATTCAACAGAATAAATACTAAGTTCTACACCTAGGAAAAAGAAATCAAAATGCATCATTACAAGAAGGAGAATGCTTGGTTCAACAATACTGCAAGTGAGAAGGATCTTGAAATTGTAGATCGCAAGCTGAATACGAGTCAACAATGTGATGCAGCTGCAAAAAGGGAAAATGCTATTTTACTGGACATTTCCCTTCCAAATCACATGAGGTGGCAGTTCTGCTTTACTCAGCACTGGTTAGGCCTCGTCTGGAGTACTGCGTCCTGTGCTGGGCACCAGTTTAAGAAGGATGCAGACAAGCTGGAAGGGTTGAGAGGAGGGCAACAAGGATGACCAGGGACTGGAAACAAAGCCCTGAGAGGAGAGAGTGAAAGAACTGGGCATGTTTAGCCTCAAGAAGAGACAACTGAGTGAAGATATATAGCACTCTTCAAGTACTTGAAAGGCTGTCACAAAGAGGAAGGCCGGGATCTCTTCTCAATCAACCTAGAGGCTCAAGTTACAGGAAGCCAGATTCCAGCTGAACATCAGGAAGAACTTCCTGACTGTTAGAGGAGTACGATAAAGGCATCAATGGCCTAGGGAGCTTGTGGGCTCTCCCACCCTAGAGGCGTAATCAAGAGGCATCTGTGATGAACGGAGTCCTGCACTGAGCAGGGCTTGGACTGGATGGCCTTCTAGGCCCCTTCCAACTCTACTATTCTATGATTCTATGCAAGAATTGCCCGGCATGTACCAGCACAAGCTACAGTGGGCCACCGTGGTCAAGGGAACTGGGTTGTATTCCGCCTGTCACAGCAGGCATTTCACTCTTAGCAAATAAAATATGAAGTGCGACTTTTTGGAGCATTTTTCCATAGATTTACAAGCATGTCACATCTTCCACATGACATTTGTTTCCTTTCCAACATGATATTAATGCCTTTTGAAAAGCTCCAGCAGCTTCAGTTCTGTTTCTGTCTTACAAATCTACATTGGCTGCCTTCCTCTAATCAAAGTTCTTCCTCTCATTAAATCTCACAGCATTGTTTCTTATAGTCTCCTGGCAATTTGTGCTAAGCTAACAGGTTTATAATTGCCTCCTATGATGCATGGCCCTTCTCCTTTGGACGTGCAATAAAAATCACATTGCGCCTGCCACTTTGTAAACTGCAGGCATCTTATCTGTCATTGGCAAATGTCTAATGATACCATTGGAGGCTTCCAGCTCATGGTACATTTTAGGTAGTGAGCTGCTTCTGTTCCAAATTATCATCTTGAAGAAAATGGGCAGTGGTGAGACACATCTTGATGTCATCATGGGAAGGAAAAGAAAGATAGAAAAATATTAGCAGGGATAGGTTTTTAGCTTGGCGGCAGAGTAGACGTTCTGCATAATCAGGTTTGGTCCAATGATAGTTCCTTAATCTCCAGGACTTTAGAGCATTGGGTGTAAGATTTGCTACCAGCACTAGGTTGGATCAAACTTCTTCCCTGCTGTCCTCCAAGAAAAAAGCCTGGGAAAGCCTGAGAATACGCTGGTAGTATCCACCAATATATGGGCCCAGGCAAGGAAAAAATGAGAGCAGAGAGCCACTTGGGATTTCTTGATGGATCAGCCAGAAAAGAAAGCAAGATGAGCAAAGCAGCCAATCATTTTATTGGCTTCCAGCTTCATAGATTACACCTTTGATTGACACTGATTGGGACTTAGTGGGTTGGCATTTCATTTCTGCCCATTCAAAGTGACAAGGGGAGGCAGGAGGCGAAAGGCTGAGTCTCTCTTTGGAACTGTTCTAGCCTTCTCTTTGGACTTGGCTGCAAGAGGTTGCTCGCCTGTCGCACCTGCTTTCACCGCAGAATTGAAATTCCGGTGCTACACATACAGGTGCTTTCCAGTTTTTCTGCTGCAAAACGTCTAGGTGGCATTGTGGCACAGTGAGTATAGTGTGAATGCACAATAGGCCAGGGTGCTTTCTTTCTCCATTAAAAAACCCCTCAATTTTCTGCACTCCAAAATTCTTGCCAAAAAGTGCTGTTTACAAACAGCAGTAAAACTGGAGGGTTACGAAGTCATCTAAGGAAGCCCCGAACAACCACAAGTGGGGAATGAGGAGGGCCCAAGAGATGCCTCATGTAGAAATGCTCTTTGAAAACAAAGGGACAGGATAGAGAGACCCCAGATTAGGAAGGCCACTTCACAGGAAATGCATCATATGGAACATAGAGGTGGCAGATTTACATAACATTTGCATATGCCAATGTATATGTGCACCTTAGAAAGAATGAGAATTGAAAAATAATTTTAATCACCACCGTCTTCCATTTATTTGTTTATCACTTTTTCACAAAATTGTGTCCAAAGCAGCCCACAGCATATCAAATACACGGTAAATAAATAGGCAAGATAATAGTGGTAAACATAGCAATATATGAGAGCCAGTGTGGTGCAGTGGTTAAGAGCATGGGACTGGGACTCAGAGGATCTGGGTTCTAGTCCCTGCTCGGCCATGGAGCCAACTGGGTGACTTTGGGCCAGTCACAGTCTGGCAGTCCAGCCTACCTCACAGGGTTGTTGTTGTGGGGATAAGATGGAGGAGGAGAATGATGTCAGCTGCCTTGAGCCCTTGAGGAAAAAGGCAGAATATAAATTGAAAAATAAATAAATATACTATCTGAGGGAGCACCTCTTTCCATATATACCCTCCTGGTCAACATCTGAGGCCCTCAGATGCTCCTCCCCTGAGTGAATGAGCCGGGAGCCGGCTAGGCGGAGGCCCATCTCCTGCGTGGCACGTTGCTATGGAATTCCATCCTGCAAGAGATCAGGCTAATGTCAACATTGTGCTTTTTTAGAAGCCAGCTAAAGACTTTTCATTTCACAACTATTTTGGAGGATGAACCTGTTGGGCTTGATTTTAAAGGATTGTTTTGAAGGTTTTCGCTTTTGCTACCATTTTAATTCTGTAATTTTATGGGCTTATAAATTTATGGATGTACATAATTATGTTTTATTACTGGTTAATTGATTTGTATTCCCCATCTCAATTTATCAATTTATTTAATTTACTTTTAATTACTATTATTAGTTGTTTAATATTATTGCTGATGCAATTGATTTTAGTGTTATTATTGTTCTGTTGTTTTTATTGTGGTTCTGATTGTATGTAAGCTGCCCAGAGAGCCAATGGCTAATTGGGCAGCACAGATATCAAATAATAAATAAATATACAAGTAATACAATACAAACAATTACATATACCCATAATATTGGGAAATAAATACATAGCAAAAATATCAATATGTAACATCTCCAGTGAAACTGTACAAATAAGCTGAACTAATCCAAGAAGTGATGACTAAATAGGAAAGAGAATGAAGCACAACCCAGAAATATTAGAATATTTGAAATAAATCTCTATTCAACAGAGAACTCTCTGCAATTAGCCAACAAGTCCAGCCTGGCAGCCACACCTCCTACCCGCAGCAACTTCCTTCCTCCAGCTCTTAGCTGCATCTCCTCTCATAGTTCCTTCTCCATCTCACCTGCGGAGGTCAAAAATTGCCGGCCCTTCCTGAAGCCCTGCAAACCAAGAAGGCAGGGAGCCTTCCAAAGCCCCTTCTACCTCGCTCGTTCAGCCAGCAGGCTTTTCTCAGGCTCCAAGCTGGCAGGGTGGGAAAAGCTCAGTCCCTCGATGTCAGTCCCTGTCCACCAAGATCTCCTACATGGAATGCTTTATTCCTGCTGAAAGTTTTACTTCTGCTTTCATGATGTGCTGTGGCAGCATTTATCTTGGTTGCGTCTGACCCGCTTTACTGTGGTCTTCTATATTTCAAATGTGTATGCTGCCCAAAGAGCTTCTATGACTGGACAGTTTTAAAATGTAATAAAAAGTAAAACAGAAGAAAATACCACACAGTTCAACACTGTGAGCAAGACTGTGACCACAGAATGCAGCCTTTGCTCAGTCTGCTCTCCAAGACCTCGCTGCTGATGGGCGATTTCCAAGGCCCTGATCCGCTCTCTTCTTGCAGCTTATTTCCCTTTAATCCAGACTTGGAATAAAGGATCCTTCAAAGAGAGGACCATGCTCTGTGAAGTAGGACACATGGCCACCATGCTTTTGATTCAGCCACCGCACTTACCGGGTGACCTCAGGAGTGGGGTTCAGAGTGCTGGGCAAATTGCCCTCTATTATTCGTCTCTTGAGAAAACTTGTGCCAATTTAGCAGTTTCAAGAAGGAAGCAAAGACACAATGTGGGCTCAAAAGTAGTTTTTATTAGCAGACTTCAGCTGAAGGGTGACAAACTGCTGCCTTAAAAACAAAGCAGTCTTCACAACTTTGTGACTCAGTTCAATAAACTTTGATACCTTGGCCATCAGCTCAGTTACCACCTTCTGGCTGTGAACCTATCCAAAGCGATCTTCCTTGTATGGTCAACAAGTAGTTTAGCCTAGCCTACCTGGTCATTTTACCTGCTGCATTGCATATGGCTTGTGCTTCCTTCATCTTGATAATTGCTAGACTACCTTTTATCTGACAAGTGCCAGAAGCATCCGCCCTCTGCCCAGGTTAAGGTGGTCTGTGCATGCAGAGCCCCTTCAGAACCCAAATGAGCCTGTGACAGGCATCAGCAGGACTGGTCTATGCTGTCCGCCCACCCGCTGCACAATCCTTGGGCCCCAGACTATCTCTTAGCCTAGGGATGCTGAAAGGGAAGAAGAACACAGCACACTTCCCTGAATGCTTGAAGGGAAGGCAAGATGAATATGTAATCTATAAATGAATACCAACAAGTAACTTGGAACCTTTTAAAGTTTTCATCCATGGGTTAAAACATGTTCATTGTCATTGAATGTGGAATATAAACTGGCATAAAACATTTTTGAGCAAGAGGGTAATTTTAATTTTTAAATAATTTTAAGGTTATATTCCTTTGAAACAAAACAAAGCAAAACCCACGGTGGCTTAGAATATTTTTACAAAACATTACTAGCAACATCCAAGATCAATGTGTAAATATAGAGCTATAGAAAGATTACAGCTCAGTGGGGCCTACATTTGGGTGGACATGTATAGGATTGCACTACAAAAGACAAAGAAAAGGTATGCCAGGGATCGTGCCAAATTCTAGTCCAAGTTTGCAGCTCTGCAGGGACTAAGTAAGTAATCATTTAGATGGGAGAGCCCACTTTGCCTTGATTCAGAATCAGCTCAGTATTGATGAAATTTCTTGATGTTTCAGAGGGAAAAACGAACACCCAGCTGTTTCCCATGTATTCTCTCCGATCTTGTAATGTTGGTGCATGAGCTTGGGAGTAGGGATGTGTGAAGAATCATTCTGGGTAGGAATCCATTGGATTCCCTGGGCTTGGTCACCGGGACTCTGACCCATTTTCTTACACCATGAGTCCACCTTCCTGGTGAGCATGCTGAGTATTTGCACAGTATTCACCAGGAATAGGGTGCTGCATGACTGCTGCGTAAGCAGCATCCCTCTTCCATGCATGTGATCCGCAGCCTTTGTTTGGGCTGCCCCTGACACAGAAGGCGGTTGCCAGTTGCACATGTGGGATTCCACAAGCATTGGGGGACTTCCTCCCAGCTCAGCTCAGCTCACCTTCTAAGACAGGGCTAAGCACAAGAAGGAAGTCCACAAGCTGAGGAGGGACAGATTCTGTGAAGCTTCATTGCAACACCATATGCTGGTCACTCTGAGTGGTGGCTTACAGAGCAGGTCAGCAGGCAAGGAGCCCCAGGGTTGTGAGAAGCAGGGTCCAGGGGTCATGAGATGTGGAGCAGTCTTGGAATCCCAGCAGTCAGCAACCCATCCAGCAACACTGAAGCACAAAATGTGCTGTGCTCGTCACCCGCTGTGACGAGTTTGCCAAGCATTTTCGGGAGAAAATCACTCAGATACGCTGCGAGCTCAACTCTACTTTGGAATCAGATTCTACGGTGGTGTGGCCTTCGACACCGTCTGGTCCATACTTAATGGATTAATTTCAGTTGTTGCGGCCTGATATGTGGACAAGGTGCTTGGACGAGTACGCCCTACCACTTGCTTACTAGACCCATGCCCTTTCTGGCTACTTAAGACAGCCAAGGACAGGATTGGGCCCTGGATCCAGGAGGTGGTCAATGCCTCTTTAAGAGACGGCCGGGTGCCTGCACTCCAAAAGGAGGTGGTAGTCCGGCCAGTCCTAAAGAAGGCATCCCTGGATCCAGAGGTGGTCGCCAATTATAGACTGGTGGCCAACATCCCGTTTTTGGGCAATGTACTAGAGCGGGTGGTGGTGGGACATCTGCAAGCCCTCTTGGAGGAGATGGATTATCTGGACCCATTTCAGTCCGGTTTCAGACCCGGGTACGGCACTGAATCTGCCTTGGTCACCCTGTATGATGACCTGTGCAGGGAGAGAGACAGGGGGAGTGCGTCCCTGTTGGTTCTCCTGGACCTCTCAGTGGCTTTCGATACCATCGACCATGGTATCCTTCTGGATAGGCTTGCGGGATTGGGAGTTGGAGGCACCGCTTGGCAGTGGTTCTGCTCCTATCTCAACGGCCAATTTCAGAAGGTGGTGCTGGGGGACTATGGCTCTGCGCCATGGCTGTTGTGCCATGGGGTACCGCAGGGGTCCATTTTGTCCCCCTTGCTGTTTAACATCTACATGAAACCATTGGGAGAGGTCATCAGGAGGTGTGGGCTGCGGAATCATCAGTACGCTGATGATACCCAGCTCTACCTCTCGTTCTCTACTGATCCAGGTGAGGCGGTGGCTGTGCTAAACCGGTGCCTGGCCAAGGTAATGGGCTGGATGAGGGCCAATAAACTGAAGCTCATTCCAGACAAGACGGAGGTCCTGCTGGTGGGCGGTTCGGGTCTTGGAGCGGGGGACTTGGGCCTTGTCCTGGATGGAGTTGCACTCCCTCTAAAGGACAGGGTCTGCAGCTTGGGGGTACTCCTCGATCCAGAGCTGTCATTACAGGCCCAGGTGATGGCAGCGGCAAGGAGTGCTTTCCTACAGCTTCGACTGGTACATCAGCTGCGTCCCTTCCTGGACCATGACTGCCTGGCGACAGTGACACACGCGTTGGTGACTTCTCGACTAGGTTTCTGCAACGCCCTCTACGCGGGGCTGCCCTTGAAGATGGTCCAGATACTTCAGTTGGTGCAAAATAGAGCTGCCAGGTTGCTGACGGGGACTGGGCGTTATTCTCATATAATCCCAGTCCTCCGGCAGCTCCACCGGCTCCCAATTGAAGTCTGGGCCCAATTCAAGGTGCTGGTTTTGACTTATAAAGCCCTAAACGGCTTGGGACCTGGATACTTAACGGACCGCTTACGCCCTTATATGCCCTCCTGCCCTCTGAGATCTGAAACAAAGGCCCTCCTCCGGGAACCCTCAGTGAGGGAGATTAAGAGGGTGAGTACCCGGAGGAGGGCTTTCTTGGTGGTGGCGCCCCAATTATGGAACGCGCTCCCCGGAGAGGTCTGCCTGGCGCCGTCGTTATTTGCTTTTCGGCACCAGGCGAAGACCTTTTTATTCAAATCTTATTTTAAGTGTTAATTGTCTATTTTGTTTACAGTTTAGTGTTAGGTATTTATGTATTTATTTTGTTTAGTTAATGGTTATTATTTGTTTAGAGTTTAATTGTGTTTACTTATTTAAATGGTGTGGAGTGTTGTTGATGATTTTGTATATTGGATTGTATTTTTAGGTTTGCCGAGATGCACCGGGGGGAGGGGGGGATAGATAGATTGATAGGTTTTTAATGCATTGTCTGTATTTTTTATATGTTGTAAGCCGCCCCGAGGCTTTGTTGCGATGGGGCGGCATAGAAATGTTTTAATAAATAAATAAATAAATAAATAAGTGCACAGGAGGAGGGTGCAGAAATCACACAGCTGTGCAAAAGTACTCCTTTGGACTCCTCTTCCAGCAGCAACTCCCATTTCTTAGAAAAGCAAGTGCATCTAAAAGGATGAGCGGGCGGGGAAAATCCACACAGCCATAATAGCAATGATCAAGATTGCAATTAAAATACTATGTGATATTCTCAGAGCCACACACACACACATACAGAGCTTTGAATCACACAAACAAGTTCTGAAAGCATACAAACATCCACACTTTTATGCATCCAAGCATGAACTAGAGCAGATCTACCCAGAAGCAGCACAGCTCAAAATTCCAGATTATGTACATTCCATAAGAAGAAAGCAGGACTGGATTGCTCAAGAGAAAGCATGGCATGTATACACCCCCAGAATGTTGCTGTTGAATTATTATTATTATTTAGTACAACTGCCACCACTATTCCTGTGGGAAGCCAGCCGGAGCCCACTGCAAGGCACAGAGACACCATGGTAGGCATGTCATGAACAGAGCCGGCAGGAGCCGGGGGTCAGACTAGATGGCCCTGGAGACCCCTACTGACTCCACCCTGTTTCTATGCACTGCACACAGAGATGCACCCCCTCATTCACTCCCCCAAAGCACATGTGCATGTGTGCACACATACACACACACATACAGAGCCCCCCAGAAAAGCTTTCTTTGGAATCCAGGAGCGGCCCGCTGCAAAAGGGGACACTGAGAAGACAACAATGATAACTTCCGCAGAGTCAAACAGAAAAGTGCTGGCCACCCAATTCTGGCAAGCATTGGCCACCCAATTCTGAGCATCCAAAATCATATACCATTCCATGACCCTCCCTTCTGACTGTAACTCCCTCTCCATGCCTCGGGGAAATCAAGCACATGTAGACCAAGCAAGGTCTGAGCATACAAATCCTCCCTGTTCTATACCTGTCTGGGAAGATGACTGGAAACTAATGAGGCGATGCACCTAGTACAAAGGATTGTTATCAGCCCTGGAAGCCACAGAGCTTTCAGGGCAGGATAAAGAAGGCAGGAAGTTGGGAGCTGTGCTTGCCAAGAATGAGAGAAAGATGGTGGTGGTGGAGGAGGAGCTTTGAAAGGAGAGGGAAGGAAAGGAAGGAAGCAAGTGGGGGGAGAGGAGATGGAGAGAGATGATTTTGCCTATATGACTCCTAGGTGTGTCCACCCCTCATGCCTTCACAGGTGCACTGCCCTGTGCACGAGTGCAATTACCATGTGCATTATTCTATCGCACACTATTAACAGTAGTTTAGTGTGGTTTTGGAGCCATAAGCATGACGTTAGGGAGGATGTAGATGGCACAAAACCACGGCTCATTCTCACGGGACTTTCTGGGGGGTGGCAGCTTCGCATCACAGAAGATAAGAAAGGAAGAAGACATAAGCAATACAATGCAGAAATAGGAGGAGGGTAATGCTGAGAGTGGCCATGAATAAGAAGTTGTAAAATGTGCTGAAACCCTTTCAACCCATCACTGGAAAGTATGCCTTGTGTCACCCTGTTCTTAAGGGCTAGAAATATATTCTTTAAAAATAAAAACTAAGATTCTCAGGGTACAAATTTATGATCCAGTTAGCAGATTTCACAAGTGTACAGTAAGCTCATAGATATACAGAATTTATCTATGATGTACACAACCAGAAGCTCCACCCCATGGAACTGTGACCTCAACCCCAAGCTTCCCTGAGGTCACAGGGAAGCAGAATCTAGTCTTCTGAGGACCAACTCTAAGGGGTACCAATGCCAGTGTACACATAAGAATGCAACATAAGGAGGACAAAGATGTTCTGGCTGTTCACCTTCTCTCCCCTCCCCCTGGTTCCTATCAGAGCTGGTCCAAATCCATACTACATCTCCTATTAGATTTATTTCCATATTGTTCATTGAGCTTCAGGCATGCTTCCCATGAACTGATGATGAAACCCACCATCCATTCCCATCAGACCAAGTCAGCATGGTTAGAGGTCAGGAATACTGGAAGTTGTAGACTAAACATCTGGAGGGTGCTAGAGTGAAGAAGGTTAGCATATGCACAGGGAATCCCATGTCCTTCCTATAAGAGTTCATTTTTTCATATCTAGCAAAGAGACCTTCCCTCTTGGACTAGGGTCAAATGAAGCCAAAGCAGAGACAGATTCAAAGACTGAAACACCACCTTCAAAATATATAACTCAACGTATTTACAGGAGGAGTTCCTATTTCATGGTCCACAGGCTTCCAGATCTGAAGGAGGTTTTTATGGTCTTGCCCTTTCAACAGAATAAGTAGCAACAAGAGGACATCGCTACAGAAGGAGTGTGTATGCACGGCTGCCTTTGCAATTTTACCACCCACTGAAGTGTAGGAAGCTTTTTCTTCGAGCTATTTTTTTCTCCCTATGACCTGCTTGGCTCCCCTCCCAGTAAGATCCAGACCTATTGAACACCAAGGTTCACTTGACAAAGCATCTTAATTTCTTTTCTGCCCAAGCTGAGCTTTGCCAGCACAGCAGGTGATGCTCCGTGAACAGAGGATGTGAACCCAAACAGAAGAAATAGTCAACAGGCCTATCACTCCCACACAAGTGGTGCAGATGTTTATGAATCACCCTCACCCCTGAAGCAGAGTTCCAACATAAAGGAAAGTCCAGGATGTCTCAGCCGAAACGGAATGGCTCTTCAAGTATGAGGAGTGGCTAGATATAAAGGTGTTGTGACAAGACAGGTCATATTCTCAGAACTAGCTTTCCTTAACCGGATTTCCTCCAGATGTCTTGGACTGCAATTCCTATAATTCCCAACTACCATGGCTACCAAAGTCTATTCTTTTTCTAATTAATTTTTTACTGTCCGTTGCAAAACGTAACCCAACCAGGAAAAACACGGGCAAGTAAAATAAAACTGTTAGTTTTCTCTTATGAAATTTGAGTGAAGCTCTTACAAAGAACACACACACACACACACACACACAATAAATGGTATGTATCACAAAATATACTACTGTTCTTGGGGATAGGTATACATGGACTTCAACAAAGGCAGCCCACTTATCCATGTATTTATCCATTTGTAAATTACATCTAAAGTTACCTGTTCAAATATTCAAAGCTTCTTCAACCCATTGTATGATCAAAGGTTGTCCTTGTCTATTCAATGCTGTAATATGTCCTTTAGCTGCAGAAAGGGCACAGAGGATTTATCTGCATATACCTTGCAATAATTCCAAGTGTGTGGGGCTGAATTTAGCAGGGGGAAGAACTGACTGGATGGGAAGGTTTAGACCCCATCTGCCCATCTATGTGGTGGTTCTGATCCAAACAGGGTCCCACATGCTAAGACTGCTTAGACTACGCTATGCATTCATCCCATCTAGAGGTGGGCTTCTCTGCCTACGGCATCTATTGTGCACTCATGATTCCTCACTCAAGGCTCTTCGCTGGTGTTTTACATGATGCTGTCACTTCCCAGGGCCTATCCTGTTCTTTGCAACCATTTTCATGACCCTTTCGATGCAGGAAAGTGTGCTATTATTTGGAAATAACAGATTGGGAAAGAAGTCTGGCACATTTGTGCAATTCTGCTATGCATAGTGCCATCTTATGGTTGTGTGATAGAACATACAGAAAAAGAGGAGGAAAGCCTCTGTAAAGCAGATGATCTTAATCCTGCCAGAAACCAGAGGCAGAGGTCTCAGTAAAATGGTGGAGTAAAGGCCTCATGTAAAGAAGCCCGGTATTGCTGCAGTCAGCACCATCCATGCATTTATTGCTGTTCCCCCGCAGCACCTGTTCAACCTGTGCACTTATGAAGGGGCATATGATTTTATAAAGGCACTGTGTGTGCCCAGACTGCCATCTTGATCATGGGAAACCAGACTGGGGACTGTTGCTCTGGAATTAATAACCTTCTGTCACTCCTTTTGTTTGGGCAAAGTGTTTGATTCACCTCCTTGCAGTAATCCTTACACCACTCACCATGGGAGGCTGGTCTTGTTCTTTATCCATGGATGGACAGAAGAAAGATCTCTGGCTGATTTGCAGTGGATTGACAAAAGTTCTGGAATCTCTGCTGTTTAACAGTAGCAGCAACAAAATTATTTAATCCACTTAACTTAGGCTGATGAAATGCAGAAATTTGGGATAAGAGAGTGTAGACTGTTATGCTCAGTTCGCTTCTGGTACTGAAAACAACTTCCATAAATACCATGTTCTTGCATTATAAGTCTTTTGCACTTGCATCTGCCTGGCAACTCTTGGGATTCTAGAAAAGCAACAACAAAGGGCATCTGACACTTTTGAGGTCTGCCCGCTCCTGCTATGTACTATTTATGTATTAGATTTCTAAACCATGCCCATAGCTCTACAGGGCTCTCTGGGTGGTATACAGTGTAAGAATAAAAACAAATAAAATTCATATAATAGTGTACACATGAACACACACACACATTGCACATATAATACACTCTGCTAATAGGGAATTTGTTCTCTGAATGCCTAGCCATAAGTATCCAAAATGGCCAAGGCAACCCCAGACTTTTGCAGAAGTACCCATAATAAAAATCTTTAGGGGGAAGCTAAAGGGCACAAAGCAAAAGAGGAGGCTTGTGCCTACCTGGTGCGCACAACATGCTGACTGACGGTTGGGGGGGATGGAACACCAGGCGGCGGTACTGGCAGTGGCCCCGTGAAATGGAGTAGCCTAGAGAAGGGTCCTCCTGCAACCCTGGAGAGGAGCCTTGCTCTCTGCACCATTCTGCTGCAACTCCTAAATCTATTCCTGAATTACAGATGGAGATCTAAAGATGAGAGAAGGTCGACTTGTCAGAGGAGACCCAGATACCTGATGCATGGGAACCACAACTGGTCATGTTGGCTGGAAAGGACAGGAGTTGTGGTTGAAAACCTCTGGCAAGTTTGTAGCTCAGGTAACATTTAAATCAGGGACATTTTGGCTCGCCATTCACCCCCCCTCCCCCAGCACTACATTATACCGGCTTTCAACCGCTCCAAGAAAGAGAAGCACAACACAATGACGCTATGACTTATCTCGGCTAAAAGGCAGTAAGAATGCTTCTTGGCCTGACTCCCTTTTCCAAACAGGAGCTTTGAGCTGAAACAATTGGCTTACACATAAAAGGCCTAAACACACGCACACACAGAGCTTAAGATACCAGCAAGGCAGGAGCTTGAAGCCAGTCACGTTTCAAACTGTCAAGAAAATGCAAACTGAAAATCCTTACAGCCTTTTTTTTCTTTTGGGTGGCTTGCCTTAGTCATTACATAAAACTCCTTGAGAAGGCAGATTAGAGAAGCACAGAGGGAAATCTTATTTAGGCTTGTTTGTAAAGGAACTCAAAGAGGACTTGCATCTCTTTCTGAGACTTAACAGCATATTGTATTCATAGAGTTCCTGCCTGAAAGTTTGCATGTTTTTATTAAGAATGGGGGGGGGGGTGTTTTTTTCTTTTTGTATTCTTTAAGGTCCTTCCTTGGCCTGCCATGCCACCACCACCAAGACACTGCAGTAATGATTCCATAACTGAGCAGAGGAAAAGGGCACAGACACATTAAGCCTCAGTTTCCATATTCCTTCACCTGATGAAGATTATTACCTGACAAAGACACCTGTAGAACTCAGAAGCTTGCACATTCCTTCCACAAGAAAGGCTAGTCCAGTAAGGGCACAATCCTATGACGGCTGAGAGAGAGAGAAAATCCATGCTGGGTGCAGAATGCAAGGAACCATCAGACTTTCTTCTGCATAGACATGCATAGGATTGCATTCTAACTCTGTTTATTTCGCTTATCACAACAACAGGAAAGAAAGCATTGTGGGGACACATTTGCTAAGGGCTTCTTAAACATATCAGTGCTAGAAATGGCCCCAAAGTATGATATTTAGGTGCTAAATGAATCTGTTATAAATATCGACCTTTTCTGGTATTATAGCCATTGGGTAAAAAGTAGCCCTCTGTATCATGTGAAGCATACCAGTAAAAGGATATAGAAATCACATAACAATCCTAAAACTGACAGTATATTCTGTTCTAATACCATATTTTTTGCTCTATAAGACTCACTTTTTTCCCCCTCAAAAGTAAGGGGAAATGTCTGTGCATCTTATAGAGTGAATATGTATGTGCAGTAAGTCTGTCAGATGTGCAGCCCATGGGGAAGTGATGGGGAATGTGCCTGTGATTATGTGCCCATTTGATTCAGAATATTTTTTTTCTTGTTTTCCTCCTCTAAAATCTAGGTGCGTCTTATGGTCAGGTGCGTCTTATAGAGCGAAAAATACGGTAGTCAACTGGAACATAACTTAAGAATAATTTAAGCATAATTGTCATGAGCAGAGCTGGCTGGTGCCAGAGGTCAGACTAGATGGCCCGGGAGGCCCCTTCTGACTCGCTCTGTTTCTATGTTTCTAACAGTGCAATCCAATACATGTTTACTTGTAAGTATGTCGAGTGGTGTTCAGTGGGGCTTAATCCCTGGGAAGTGTGTTTAGGACCACAGCCTAATTTGTTCTGAAATGGGCTAAATTAACCTGAAACCACTATGCTGTTTTAGTTAAGACGGATAATAACGATGGCAAACGGATGGTGATGATGTTGTCCAATCCAGACTAACCGTACTCCTCTAAGTGGGTTCCATTAAGTTCAACAGGGCTTGCGCTGCATAATAACCACTCCCAATAAATGTGTATAGGAATGAAGGCAAAGGGAGCACTCCTGCCAAGATGCCTGCAAGCTCCCACAGCCAGAGGCTTCTGGGAAGAACGGTGGCGAAGGGCTTCATCCCAGTCCTCTTGCCTTCATTTCAGTAGAGCGGCTCTTTTGCCAGTCTTGCTGGGCACTTCAGAGGACGAGAGGAAGAGGCTGGAGAGGCCTCAGGAGAATTCGTTTCCTGGCCACTCCAGTCTTCTACCCTTCCTGCCCACCAAACTGCCCCCTCTTGGCCTCCATGAGGTCTCATCCCTGGCCTTGGCAAGCAGCCAACGCAGTTCTTTCTAGACCAGTTGCAAGATGGTGGGGTGGGAGTCAGAGCCCTGCTTCCTGGCTCAGAGATCTGGTCTTGGAATTTCTGATTCCCACCCCCCTCCCGATACTAAGGGCCAGTGGATTGCTCACTAAGTTGCCTGAACTGCATTCCCACTGAATCAGATGGGATGAGCTAGTCATGACCTGTGTACCCCCAATCTTCATCTAGCTCCCAGCCAAGTTACAGTTGAGTGGAAAAAGTTCACACTGTGGTCCCCATGACATTAGATAAATGTGCATTTTGATTTCATTGCAATGGCTCTAGATTTGTGTTTGCAGAAATCTGGCTTAATTCAAAGGAAAGCGGGGGCGGGGGGGAGGAAGGAAGGAAGGAAAAGGGATGGAGAAATGATGATCTTCAGTCTAGGCAGTGGGCAAACGATTACCCAGTAGTCCACTGCTGTCTCATTTTGAGCCAGGAGACTCTCAGGCAATATAGGATCTTCCTGTTTCAGAAGGAAGGGGCTCAGTCAGTCAGCACCCTGTATTTCAAGTTCTAGGACTCAATTAAACACAGCAATGCCAACAGAAGGACCGGGAATTAGTGAGGAGGGCCTACCTGGTAGAAAAACACACACCGTTCTAAAGGTTGACATTATGTTTATTTACACGAGTGAGGGTAAATCTTTTCTTTGTCCACCATCTGGCAACAGAGTGAGAGCTGCTTCTCTCCACTGAGACCTGGCATAACTATAGTACATGTTCCCCAGTCTTTTAATGGAAGTGGGCATATTTGGAATGTTGACAGGGTGTTGTGAGTATGGTCACAAAATGGCTGCCACGGGGGGCATAGCCTGTCACAAGCTATGTCACATTCATTTCCCAGCAGGCAATGGTAAGACTAAAAGAAAAAACTAGGTCAGGAATCTACATAGCAGGCATGGATGGAATCAGTTTTAAAATGGTAAAACCATAGACTCCGAAGATACGATATCAAAATCCCAAATATACACACCCAACCAAATAAGCTTGGGAAGCCCTTTAGTGTAGCCATGATGGAACTCAGCACAAAGAAACAATTCCACTCTACTGTGTGAGCATGTGTGCGCGCGTGGAAGTGAAAGTCTCTTGTTGTCAAGGAAAGTTTCTAAGAATATTGGATCTATTGACATGCTACATTTGATTCTTAATGCAGAACAAGTGTTAATGTAAGAGGCCAGGTTGGTATAACAGGATAAGAGACATGGAGCAAGTGAGACATTGCCTTTTACTGGAGTATCTGACTTGTTAAAGTGGTTGAAACTTGCTTTTGAACTCAATGTGCTGTGACAGCTTTCAAGCAAAAGTCAGAAAATAAGAGGAAAAAAGAGTACTCCCATACATTGTAACATGCCTGAGTGTGTTGCACTCATTAAAGCAAAGGAGCAGAAAGACAGAAGTGTGGGCCTCATGGTGGGATCCAGCCAGCAGCACTGACTGCTAATGCAACAGGAAGTTGGAACTTCTCAACACTACTGGAAATGAGCAGAAACACTCATTTCAGGATGGAACTGGTCCGTGGAGGGAGAAGAAGAAGGCCCTGCTGACCTGTCCTACTCCATAGTCCCATGTTTTTACTGATTTCCAGGGTTGCTTTAGGAAGCACTAGCGTCCTGATGCTCCAGGGGAGGTTCCTGTGGAAGCAACAGCATGAACTACGGCCCTAGAGTGAAATCTCTCTTGCTACAGACAAAGGAACAGAGTCACTGCTAACAGTCTCTTGCCTTCAGGATAGATCTGCTCAGTGATTGGGAGGGCTGATGGTCAACAGCTCGCCTTACAATTAAAAACTGCATTTTGTGCCTTATGGAGCAGGATCCTATGTATGTTCAGACAGAAATAAGTTCTACAATTCATGGCTGCCTGGGAAATGTTGCGAGTTGTAGGGCTTATTTCTGTCTAAACTTGCATCAAATGCCACCCTAATGCTGACATTTACCCAGGAATGAGCTCTATTTAAGTCAATGGGACTTACTTCTGAGTAGATATTATAGGCACACACCGTAACTGCCTTAATAAGTTCTGTGCTCTCTAAAACAGACCATTTGCCTTTACACTGCTGTCTTTATTGAGTACAATCTCTGCGTGCACACGCAAAAAGGCATGGTTCGTAGATTCCACCTCTCCAAGACTAGTGCGGAAAGATAAACAGCTTGCGTGGCTCTATAAAGATGAAATATGCCAGATACGCAAGGGGAACAGTTGCATGATGCATCTTCAGAAGGGTAGCTTTCTAAACATATCAAAAAGAAATGCAATTTAGTGAGGTGTAATTTGTCTGGGGGGAAATGTGTGTTTGAACAAAGCAGAGTGTGCGTGTGTGTGTTTTAAATGCACACACTTCTCAAGGCATTTCAGAGAAGCCATCCCTTACAGGTGTCACCATCACCAAGGTCTGTCTCACAATGGTCATTTATCCTCTGACTAAGTGCCTGATCCTACAAACCAGCATTTTGCTTCTGTGCACTGGTCAGGTGCAGGAGCAGAGGCTGAGCATCACAGCACCAGGAACTGCCCACCAGAAGAGCCAGGCTGGATCAGTGCAAGGCCCGTCTGGTCCAGCACTCTGTTCACACAGTGACTGGCCAGGGATCCCACATGCAGGACAGGAGTGCATCCCACCCAAGTCCCCAGCACATGCCATGCTGCTTCTGATACTGGAGGACGCATGCAACCATCAGCAGCAGTAGCCACTGATTGGAATTTGTCCAATACTCTTTTAATGCCATCCTAATTGGTGGCCATAACAACAGACTGTGGCAGAAAATGCTGCTGTTCAATTGAAGAATTGAATGGGCTTGAATGGCTATAGAACGGGCTTCCACAGGAGGTGGTTGAAGCCCCATCAGTGAAGGTATTCAAGGACAGGCTGGACATGCACATGGAAGGCACATGGAGGAGCAGCTGGAGCCGGCGATCAGACTAGATGACCTGGGGGACCCCTTCTGACTCACTTTGTTTCTCTGTTTCTATGTTGCTGCCTTTTTTTCTGTCCTGAATCTTCCATTGAGCAGTTTCTTTGGACGCCCCAGGTTCCAATATTATGATTCACTTTCTCCACACCATGCACAATTCTGTACACATCTGTAATAGCTGCACAACTACTCCACCACCGCCCCCACCACCCCAGAGCCAAACGATTCCTTGACAATTTTACTTGTACTCTTCTGCAGCTTTTTCAATGCTACAACATCCTTTTGGATCCTTTCAATGCTACAGCATCCAAGAACAGTAGCAGGTACCATGGCTGCGCTCTTGTATGGAATCCTCTAGGACAGTGGTGGCGAACCTATGGCACGCGTGCCACAGCAGGCATGCAGAGCCCACTGTGCTGGTACACGAGCCAAGTCACCCCAGCATTGCCCCAGCAGCCAACAGTGTACATAGGGGCCATGCACATGTTCAGAAAGGAGTAGCGGTGCCAGGCGATGACATCACAAGCTGCAACTCATTAGCCGCGACTCATCCGAGCTTTCGCATGGCCGGTCAGTGCGCTGCCAAGGATATATATGTATATATTTGCTTGGACTGGCTGTGAGTTGTTTTTTCCAAACTAAAACCTCAGTTTTCAAGTTTTATTGCAGTGTGGGGTTTGGGTTACAGTTTGGGCACTCGGTCTCTAAAAGGTTCAACATCACTGGGTTAGGGTTCAAAAAACTAGGTGTCCTGGTATGATTTTGATGGAAGGAATGCATTTGGAATGGGCAGAAATGATGAGCTGTGTAGAAAAAGCTACTCAAGGAAGGCTTTTTCAAAATTGCCCTCTTTTCAATGGAACTTTCGCCCTATATTAGGGTTAGGGGTCTGCATCAGGGTAGGGTTAGGGTTAGAAAAACAAGGTGTCCTGGCATGATTTTGATGGAAGGAATGTATTTGGAATGGGAAGAAATGATGAGCTGTGCAGAAAAAGCTACTCAAGGAAGGCTTTTTCACCATTGCCTCTTTCAATGGAAATTTCGCCCTGTATTAGGGTTAGGGGAGTGCACCAGGGTAGGGTTAGGGCAATGATGGTGAACCCATGGCATGTGTGCCACAGTGGGCATGCAGAGCCCTCTCTGTCAACATGTGAGCCAAGTCGTGCCAGCATCGCTCTAGCAGCCGAGCATCAGATAACAGTGCACATAGGTACCATGCGCATGCTCGGAAAGGAGTAGCGGCGCCAGGCGATGACGTCACGAGCTGCGACTCATTAGTAGCGACTCATCCGAGTTTTCGCATGGCCAGTCAGTGTGCTGCCAAGGAGATATAGATATTTGCTTGGACTGGCTGTGAGTTGTTTTTTCTAAACTAAACCCTCAGTTTTCAGGTTTTATTGTAGTGTTGGCACTTTGCAATCAATAAGTGGTTTTTGGGTTGCAGTTTGGGCACTCAGTCTCTAAAAGGTTCGCCATCACTGCTCTAGGATATTCTCACTACCACCAGTGATGCCACAAACACTTGTATAGTAATCAGAGGGGAGCCAGGTATCACCTGCCCAGATTAAACCAGGAATCAGGAGCCAGGGACACACTGAAACATCCTAGACCCAAGACGACTGCTGCTGCTCAGGCAAATTCTCAGCCCAGCAGTAAGCATTTTATGGTCCTTCCCATTTAGGAGGGCCCAAGGGCCAGTCTCTGGAGAGATGCTGAGAGTACTTTCCTGCCCATCCAAATGCCTGCTGGATGACTTGCCACATGAGGCACATGCACAGAGAGCCAAGAGCTTCCTATTCTAGCCCTTGTGGCTCCAGGCAGCTGGTGAAAACAAATAGTAAGCAGACAATATGGTGCTTTTCCAGGAAGCAGCACAGACTGCTTCCACCCTGCTTTCCAAGCAATGGATTATGCCTCTAGATGCATGATAAACCGGAGATGACTATGCTTGTAAAAGGAAATTAGCCTTCTAAACTATTGTACTCAAATGACAAGTGATGCTCATTAAGAATATGTGATCTAATCATATTACTGTATCACATCCTTTCTCCAAGGTACTCAAGGCACGATCCAACAGCAATTCAAACATCACCAGTGGAACTCTGGGAGATCTTGCAGTTGCTGCTTGCACTTGCACAACTACTGGTGCAACAGCTTACACAATGGCTTGTACAACTTCTGGTACAATGTATTGTGTAGTTGATGCATAGCCAGTGACATGATGGCTTGCACAACAGCTTAGACAAGTGGTTGCACAAATATAACCCTGGTTGGATTCTCCTCTTCCACATAGTTCAGAACATCATTTCCATTATCACAACAGCATCTGCATTAGCAGAATGACATGCCTGGATTCTGCAGCCCCGTGAAGCAAGATGAACCGAGGGGGAGTGACTGGCCCAATATTTATTTGTTTACCACAATGTTCTCTCATTCTCACTCTCAATAAAGTTTCCAGAGCAATTAACAGTAGAGGGAGACAGAGAAAATGTGGCCCGCCAGTACCAACTCGGCTACCCTTTCAGCACCCACTTTGCAGAGGCATTTAGCCGTTCTAAATAGCACAAGGGGGGTTGTGTCTGCTGATGTATTTGGCATTAACTAGTCTTAATTGTTTTAAGTTGTTTAAATTTTGATTTTAAGTCCCTAAGGAAATGTTATGATGTTCTACTATTTTATTTGTTTCATATTGTACTGTATGAATTGTACACCACCCAGAGAGCTTCAGTTATTGGGCTATACAGAAATTAAATAAATAAAAGGAATGACTAAAACTATTTAAAATTCAGTGATTCCAATATACCCGTGGCTGGTCATTCAGGAGAAGTATGTTTAAATAAAGATGCCTTTAGATGCAGAAAACAAAGCTGTGTTGGCACTCATTGAATGAGGATTTGAGTTAGGGTTTGAGTCCTCTTCTCCACTATAGCTCATTGCTCTTCTCATACTTCCAGGAGGCAGCAGGGTAGAGGCAGCACTAGTGCCATGGTCAAGGCGGACTCCTCCGTGTCATCGCCCTCCTCCTTCAAACAGCACTCAGGCACAATATTGCCCCAGCTCCTGTGTGTGTAGGACACTCTCTTAAATCAGCCCAGACAACCTCTCCATAGAGCCAAGCACTGTTGCCTCTGCTCTGGCAGGCAGTGACTCTCGGGAACAGGTCTTTCCCATCATCCACTCTGTAGTCTTAATTGAACTGGTGGCATTTGGGACCTTTGCTACGCAGACCCTTGTGCTTACCATTGAGCTCTGGTCCCACCCACATACATGCCTTCACTTTGACACCTACACATAAATCCTACAGAGTTTTCCCCAGAGATGATGTTTTCAAGAACCTAGTCACGATTTCTTTGCAATGTTCCTCACCTGGACAAAGTGATGCCATGCACAATCCACTCAGTTTTCCTTTCCCACTATGAATCTCTTTACCCAACCTTTATTGTCTGGACACTGAATGAACATTCATTTCTCCTTGACCCTTTCTGTGGGACTTATTTAGCACAGGCTCTCCAGTCCATGCTAATACATTAAAGCAGGGATCCCCTTCTGCCACGGCAAATGCAGGGAACTCCCACAGTACCCATGAAGTTATCTACTCTTTTCCCTTCTCAAAAAACAAACAAACAAACAAACAAAACCTTGAAAAAGCATTGGGATAGCAGGTTTTCCTTCCCATTCCTGAATCTACCACTGATCAACTGTTAGGGAACAGAAAGAAAAGGAAAAAGCCACTTCCTGGTTCCACCCAACTAATTCCATCCATGTAGATCTTGCCCACGAATGTCACTGGGTAACTTGGCCAGTCTGTGACTCTCAATCGAACGTACCCCGCAGGGTTCCCAGGAGGATAACACAGAAAGAAGGAAGAGAATTGGGTTGCTTGCAAGAAGATGCAAGAAAAATGTGGGAGATTAACATAATAAGAATGATTTCATCTCTTTGTTCCTTTCCCTTCCAGTCTTCAGCCTTGCTATTTCTCCATCCCTGCCCCTCCACTGCTTTAATTCATTTTTGATACATCAGGTTCCCACAGCCACATCTTTCATAGGAACCATTTTGTGATGAACCCCAGAGCAGTTTCTCAAATTCCCAAATCTGCCCATGGGCCTGAAAAGGCTGGGAACGCCTGCAGAAGCATGACAAACACACGACTTGGTCCTTTCTTCCTAGGGCAATTATAGCATTTGCACCCTCAGGGGGGCAGGCCAGCTCTGGATTTCACACCAAGGAGAACCCACTGCAAATTCTGACCAGGCCCCTTTTCTGGACCACTTTACCACTTTTTCTTTGTCTGAAAAAGGATATGTCATATTTTATAAACATCCACATAAGCAGCTCTCTGCATTACGTATTAACCAGATTACTCCCCAATAAGGAACACCTACTTCTAGGAGTTAGGGATACAGCACGGAAAATTTCGTGCTACACGCTACATTTGCAGTGTGAAGGACAGATGCTTATAGCCCAGTGAAGCCCAGTGATGCTTATAGCCCATCAGTTGGCACATGATGCTTATAGCCCAGTGAAGTCAAAACATTTCCAGAGAAGCAGGCTCTCACTCTGAAGACAGTGCAAGGCAGTAACAGGAAGATGACCAAAGAGGGCTTCTGGCATGCACACATTCATTCATTCATCCCATTTTTATACCACCCAATAGCCAAACTTTTCTGAGCAGTACAAAACATGATAAACGCAATACAAAACTTTGAATATACAAACTTTGATAACAGATTGAACATTTAAAAGCAATAATTATGATTTCAAAAGTAAGCATTAAAAAGCTCCATTGTATACACCCAAGCACTTGAAAGTGGATGCAATGCTTAAGCTGGTGCTAAAAAGATGGTGTCAGATGGGACTTCCTTGGGGACAGCATTCCACAACTAGGGGCCACCACTGGGAAAGCCCTCACTGTCGTTGTCCATCCTCCAAGCCTCCCTTGGACAAAGCACTCAGAGGAGGGCCTTAGACATCAATTGTCATGTATAGCCAGGGTCGTATCAGGAGAGGCACACTTTCTAGTATCGTGGTCCCAAGCACATGCTAATCCTACCTCCTTCAGTTGTATATTACTCTTCCACCTAATACGGTACATGCACTTTGATGTTGCTGTACTTTAACCACAGGAGTCTAGTTCAGTATTATCAGCTTCCGTTTTTAACAAAATCATACATTACTCTTTCCTTTTAAAACATTTGTCAGAGAAAAACTGCTTTCCCTCATCATATTACATTATATCTATATTGCCACATACCTGCGGTTTTTTATAAACCAGTGCACAGGTGGCCTATGAGATTTGCACTGTGCATTGGGTTAGTTGCCTGCTATTTAGATCCTTAGTGTGCACCCTCAGTGTGCAATCAGATTCATACGATTTGGGTGACAGAAGTATGATCTCATGAGCATGTTTGCTATGAGCACATCTCCATGGTGCTCAGGGTGTACCCCACTGTACAGCAGTATCCCATTGTTTTGTGACACTGGTGCATCCACCAACCTTTCACATCGCATTGCATGTATGTAGATAGTTCTATTATGGTGTTAATCTATACCAAGCATATATATGGAAGAACACAGTTGGTTCATTTACCATTCCTGAAGGAGATAAAAGATCACCCTGTTGACACATGCGGGCCCACCAGCAGGCATCCATACTTCCTACTCCAAGTCTGCTTGGATATAGCCAATATAAGCAGTACCCCAAATGGCAGTGTCCCATCTAAAACATAGGACAACCCCCCTTTACAGAATTATAGTTCTAAAACTGGTTCCTGGGTATTGTTCTTCCTTACAACACGAACAATGAACCTCTCAGAAGCATTTTTCCTCCGTTCTGTACCAGAAGCAACAGTTTGAACTCCTATTGTACAACTTCAAATGTGCTTCATTTCTGCATATTAAGAAATCATTAGGTTATCATGGTTCCTAAGTACATGTTCTCCACAAGTGTTTTTATCTCCTTGGTTTCAGTGTCACATTTAGTTATTTGTTTCTTTGTTTTGTTTTATTTTATAGTTCTTAGCTGTTTGCTAAAGAGAACGTTTGCTAAATGAAAGGCTAATACAGAATCACTGCGACTCCGACTGAATTTTGGTGGTATTAAGGTAAAATAAATCATTAGCCATTTGAAGATAGTATTGTTGAAAGAACAGGACACCCAGAGGTTTTGAAGATGGCAAAACTATCTTTCATGATGCACCATATTCCCAACACATGAAAGGACATTATATTTGGATATGTTTTCAGTACTTCTAAAAGACTATCTTGCAAAAGCGTATGGTCCCGATTTCTCCACCAAATGACAATCATCAGTTCAACAAAGTCTGTGATTGCTGTTTTGAAAAGTAACGCAAACATAAGACTGAATCAGCAACACAAGGATAACAACAATGAAGACAACAGCAACAGCAACAAGGTTTTCACTCTGAATGACACAACGCCCATGTCCAATGTAAGCTCTGCCCTATGCCATGCTAAGTTGAAACAAAGTTTATCTTTGTAGAATATGACCTACAAATAAAGATCAAGCATGTCTCTGAACTTAAAAGAGGGCTTCTCTAGTCCTCCTCCAACAAAGCGGAGCTCACAAGAAATTCTGCAAGTGAATCAACTTGACTTTCCCCTGCCTACACCTCTTACAAAGGAGTGTATCCCTTGCTTTGGAAAGAACTAGCAGGGATATAATTGAGCAAACTCCATCATCAGAACAGCTGGGGGAGGACTTGCTGTTTTGTTTGAAAGCCGCCCAGAAATGCATAGTGATCGGACGGGTTAGAAATATCCCAAATAAAATAAATAAATAAATAAAATAAACTACGGGGTTGTCTGTCTGTACTTTATCTTTGCTTATACTGTGCTCGTCAGTGGAATGAGCCCTGGGTGCCTGCGAGGCTTTGGAGGTGTAGCCCTCTTCCTCTTCTCTCCCTCTAGGGTCTGAGTCTGTATTTGCATGCTTGTCCTGGGCCTGCTGCATGGAAGTGTGTGCTCTCTTGCCTTCCTTCTGTCAAAAGTTATCAAGTTTTGGAGGGTTCCACTCCCTGACTCCTTCCCTTTCTCTTTCTCTCCAGTCTTCTCAACAGACACAAAGAAATGGAACGCCCCAGGAGGAAAAAGATGAGCCCGGTACTGCCATGTGGAGGGACTTTCCAGCTGGGGTAGGAGATCAGGGTGGGAAAGTGCCAGGTGGGCTGGTGGCTGGGGTGGGGTGGATCGGGCAGGACTAGGGAGCAGACTTCCTCTAAGAAGGCGTGAGGATGCTCGCTGACACCACTAGGCAGTGCCCCCGCCCGTGCCTCACACGCGCTCACTCACCTGCTCCGGGCCCTGAAAGCAGATCCTGCAGAGAGGGGTCCGCATCCCACTGTCCAAACTGCTTCCCAGCGAATAGCGATCCTCCGCCTTTCCCTTGCAGAAGTCGTCGGAGGAGGCGCTGCTCGTCGCAGACATGGGCTGCTCCGCCTCTCCCCCAGGGCTGCCCCACTCTTCCTCCGGAGGGCTCGTGGCCCCCACTCCGCCGCCCCCACCCCCACCCCCGGCAGTCGGCGCTCTCCAAGGCCCCCGTGGCCCGCCATACAGCGCAGTCAGCGTGTTGTTATTCGAAGCCTGCAAGCCCAAGGCTTGGTCTCCACCGTTCATGGGAGGGAGCGGCGGCGGCGAGGGCGGAGGGGGCGCAGGGGGTCTCCGCAGGAGGAAGACCTTCAGGTCATTGAACAGCATGCGGCAGCGGCACTTGAGGAGACCCTGGTGGCGCAACATCTGTCTGGGGAGCAGCAGTCCGTAGCAACAGTACCATAAAACGATCGCACTAGTTGGTATTAACATGTGCCTTCCCTTCCAGACAGGCACGGGTGGGAAAATGTAGACCGGCAGGGGGCGCCCAACAACGGGAGGGCTGGGTTGGCTAATTTCCGTTTCCTTTTCCTGGCTTCCACCCAGCAGTCATTGAGAACTTGGATTAAAAACAACTGTGGAATTTGCAGGAAGATCTTCTTGATATTTCACAGCAGCCCCGTGAAGAAGAACACAAGAGCAAAAAACAAAAACAAACAAGAAAAACCAACAGCAACCCTCTCACAACAATAGAGAGGGTTGCTTTTCCTCTTCTGTTGACAAAGTATTGACTTTTCGACCTCCTCCGCCTCCTTTTCACAGCTCCTGTTTATTTTTAGGAATAATTCAACATTTTTTGTTTTTCTTTTCTTTTCTTTTTTTTTAGAAAAAATGTTAAAATAAAGTTGTAATTGAAAGAAGCTTTCTACCCCCAATGTACTGGGTGGGCTACTTCAGAGGAATAATGTGGTGTGAACTGGCAACTCCAAGAAGGAGAAAGTGGGGGAATTCAAGTCACCAGAAGGTGTAGAGGAAGAAAGAAAGAAAGAAAGAAAGAAAGAAAGAAAGAATACACACCCACGCACGCACACGCACATATAAACATATATGGTTCTTTCAACAGTATTTGGCATGTCAAGTACTTCTCCTTATTACTTTTTTATTTAGTTGGAACCTTTTAAAAATGTGCTTCTGGCAGAATAGCAGTAGAACAGATAGTTAATAAAATGCAAAATTGGTTCTTGTTGCTATCGTCCTTGTCATTATTAATAGTGATATCAAAATTTAATTTCAAAGATGCATATATTTCTTGGAGAGAAGGGAAAACACACCCTCAATGTTAAATCCTCGCAGGTTACTTGAAATGGTGCTTTATGAAAATATTCTCCATAGAAATATTCAAAGTTCTGAAAGGTAGTGAGCATTAATGAGGTTAATTCTGATTCCCAAATTCGCTGGGCTTTTGTTTTACCTCTCTCGTTCCAGGAACTGTCTGGACCTCACACAAGCATTAGAAAAAAATTAAAAAATAAAGGAGGGGGGTATCGGAGAAGGACGTGGATCATAGTTATTCCTCAAATTGTTTCCTCTCCTGGATTTCGCAGATAGATAGATAGATAGATCCGCAAAAATCTGGTCTATCCCTTCCCACGAAATTAACTAAGGAAACGTGGATCTTACATTGTCACGTTTCCTTTCCCCCTTTCACAAAACCGGGACGTCATCAAACGCATCGACAGCCTGTACAGACCATTGTGGCTGACGCGGAGGAAAAGGTGCGTTCAGCAAAAGCAGGGATCTCCTTTTGATGCATACGGTTCCTTCCTTTCCGCCGCTACAACCATCTCCCGTTTCATCTGCCACTTTCCCCGTCCTCCTCCTCCTCCTCCTCCTTCTCCTCCTCCTCCTCCTCTTTCTCTGATGGTTGTTTTCGCTCAATGGCATTGACGCTCAACCATGGCAATCTTTAAAATACAAGAGGATGGGGGGAAAGAAAAACCCCAGACCAAACCAAAACAGCCCGGACGAAGATCGTATCCTCGCCTTTGAGAGGGATGGTGGCGTTAAAAGGGGGGAAAGAGAGAGCGGGGAAGAGAGAGAGAGAGACGGGGCGGGGGGAGGAGAAGACCGCGGCTTGGAAGAAAGACGATGCGCCAGACCAAAACCAGGGCGACAACAGGGGGTGTTATTTTGCTTGCAGCTCCCACCGTCTGGGCAGCGTTCGGCTTCTCCCTTTCGGCAGCCTCCGCTCAGCTCTCCCATCCGGCTTTCGGTGATGATGTGGCTGTTGCTACCTCCTTGGGATGCAATGGGAAAGGAGGATAGTTTTGCAGTGCAAATGGGGATGTCGAGGAAGGGCGGGAGCGAGCGAGCCAGCGAGGGTGGGTGGAACGTGATTCTCTCTCTCTCCTCCTGCTCCTGCTCCTGCTCCTGCTCCTGCTCCCGAGTCCTTAAATAAATAAAGCCAAGACAGAAAGGCGGGGCGTGGGGGGGGGCGAGAGGGAGGAAGATAAATTCAGGTTGTTGTCCAGCCTTGCTTTCTCTCCGCCTCCAATGTCGACAAGTGCTGTCAATAAACCTTTTGGGGTGGGAAGCGTGCGTGTGCGCGTGTGTCGAGGGCGTGGAAGGGGGAGAATTCTTGCTTAGCTCGAAAATGTGCCTGGGAACGGGTCCGAGCTGCAGCACTTTCAGCACCAGCAGCCTCTGGACAGCTCCCCGCCTAACTTGGCTCGCCAGGCTACCGGAAGCCTGCTTGCAGGCAGCGCCGGGGAGCTGAGGAGGAAGGGCGTGCAAGCCAGGCAGACTCAGCGGCACTGAACTGGCAGCTGCCTACCATGTTAGCTTCCATCCTCCTGCACGCAGAGCCATCTACCTTCTTAGTTCCTGAGAATATTATGTGCATATGGTGAGGTTATTGTCTCCATCCTGTGCTGGTGCCAGTCTGTGGAAGAGAGGGCAGTGACTGTGTAGACCGCTGAATTTTCAGGCACTGGCGACGGTGTGCACCTCTGCATCTGTTTGTGTGTGGTGGTGGGAGGTCTGTTTGTCTGTCTGTCTGTCTGTCTGTGTCTGGTTTCAGCGTGCATATAGAAGGTGGATCACACTCCTAACATTGCCCCTTCATGTGTATATGTGCGTGCACTGTGCGTGCAGTGGAGGCTGTGCTTCCAAGCACAGTGTGTATCCACTCCGAGCTGTAGTTATGAGCAGCAATCTTTGGTGCTGAAACTACTGTTCTGGGGGGGCTGGGGCGGGAGGGGGGGGGGTTCAACGCCATGGAGAGTTTCTTTAAAGTTCTGCCTGTGGCCCCGAATCAATAGACCTCCACGAGGCTCCACTGCTATAGGAGCACATTCTCTGTGTGTGGCTATTTATGTGTAGATGTATGTGTGTTTGTGGCACAGTGTTCCTTTTACCTTTTTGAAACTATGTTTACCAATGTGTGCATATACATCTGTGTCTGTATCTATGTGTGTATGAGAAACACGCTTCCTTTGTGTGTATCTGGGGAAGCTGTGATTGTCAGAATTGATCTCTCAGCTGCTATCACCCTTTTATGTATATCTGGTGATCTGGTACCCCTGTTTTTGCCTGTGCTTGATTGTTTTGCAAGTTTTTCTATTAGTTTCTCTGTGTCCTTACTATGCAGGCACAAGTGCAGCAGGTATCTGGGGGGTGCTAACTGAATTTGTTTTTGCAGTTTTGAGATGCTGTGTTTGCGTCCTGGCTAATGTGCTAACCCCTGTATGCATGATTGCACATCTCTGCATACCTGCTCTCATTTATTTGTGTATACATGGATCAAACTGAGCGTAAGGGCTCTTGCCCCTTCCCTGTCAAAATGTGTGCATCACCAGCTCCATACCTATGATCCTATATTGATGTCCATGTGGTTTTATTCTTGTGTCTCCTGTTTTCATTAGCAGTATTTTTAAAATCATATTTCCTTGTGAAATACTTACCCTAGCGCTACCTCCGAGAACAACAGCCACGGAACATCACCATGGTTTTTTTTCCCCCAAATGGGAAATACTAAAACATTTTTTTCCACGAAGGCAGCTAAAAAATAGATTATTAAATAAATCTTCCTAGAGAAGATTAGTTACTGGGCAGATTAGAACTGTGACAAATAAATTAATTAATAAACACAACACTCCTTGTTTTAGCACAATATAAACAGTCCGTTCTGTTCCCTGGGTTTCTTTAATTATTTTGCTTCTCACACACTTTGCCAGACCTGGAAAATGAGTGGTAATTTTAGGGTACAGAGCAAGTCACCCTGCAGAATTTAAATTCTAGATTAAATGTGTCATCCTGTATCCAATTCAGAGGATATCAAAAGGGTTGGGTAGGAAATAAGAATCCTCTGACAAAGCTTTGCTCTGCAGATTAATTAGCTGAAGAAGAACGCATAGTTTAACAGGTCAATCTTATTTCATTTAATGGCAGCAAATACTTTGCTCATTAATACATGTGCTTTGTCCTGCAGTGTGGTTCTTTTAAATAAATTTCATTATCACCAATTCTGATTCCCTGCTTTCTGTGGAAGTGTGAATATATGTAAGAAAGAGAAATAGATATATTTCCATTAGGGAATGTATGAAAGTAGCATAATGGCAACAAAGTTTTATACAATATACACCTTGAATCTAAC
The DNA here is from genome assembly GCA_023646645.1 of Varanus salvator macromaculatus. NCBI lineage: Eukaryota > Metazoa > Chordata > Lepidosauria > Squamata > Varanidae > Varanus > Varanus salvator. The sequence continues at coordinate 24,336,657 of JAIXND010000755.1, read as the reverse complement.
CTAAAATCTGCAGAATTCAAAGTAAGATTTAAAAAAAATCCATCTAAAAAAGAGTCAGGAGCTAAGAGACAACATCAGAGCAGCCAGCAGCTGTCTATAAAAAAATCTGCTTTGATAAAACTATCTTCAGTGCCCACTCAGAATGAGCTGATGTAGAGGTGAGACACACCTCCTCACTTTGTAACTCCTTGCAAAGGTCTTCCTTTGGGCAGTCATGCGCTGAAGCTCAGGCAATGGGGGAGAATAAAGAAGATTCTCTGAAATAGGCGAAAAAGGTCTTAGGCTCATACTGGGGTGGGTGAAGGCTGAGGGAATGTGCTTCTTGAGATATTCTGGTCCCAACCATCTAGGACTTTAAAGATCACAGCCATCACCTTGAAGAGAGCACGGGAGAGAACTTGCAACCAATGAAGCCAAGAGTATTGGTGTAATGTCTGAATAGACAGCTGGCGCAAAGAAGCTTCACAGCTGCATTGTAGACCTATTGCAGTTACTAGCTTGCTTTCGAGGGCAGTTCCACATAATGCGCATTACAGTCACCATACCCGAATGACTGAGGCATGTCTGCTCTCTCTCCAAGAAAGAGCACAACTGGTGCATTAGCAAGAATTGATTAAAAATACTCCTGGCTACTGCATCACCTGGGCGCCCTGCATGAAGAGTGCAACCCTGTTTAGTAGAATCCCCAGACAGAGCTTCCCTCTTATGTGGATTACATCTGAGCCTTTCCACCCTCATCCAGGCCCAAACCACTGGCACTCACTGATTCTAACCAGTGTCTCACCTGTTCTAAAAGCATTGCCTTTTAGCTACTCTTGTAGGGTCATTTAATCACATAGCAGCTAACCCATATTTGCAGCTGAGTGAAAAAGGAGCCCCAGTCAATCTCAGGTTCCTGCCAGGTGTACCCATAGGATGCATATGTGTATGTGGCACTTCGACACTTTACACAAACTTTCGCCAGCCCACTGCCCTGCACACATGTTGCTCATGCCAACTAGCAATCATGGAAATTATGATGGTCTTCCCTGAACCCCAGGCCATCAGACGACAAAAGAAAAATTATCCTTGTACAAGGTCTGAGACTATTTGAATTATTTTTAAAAAATTAATCACACTTATATATCACAAATCTCTAAGACATCACTAATGTGTCTTGCCCCTCAAAAGGCAAAAACTGTACCATCAATGAAAAATATGGGCAAGATTCAAATGTAATCAAATTTTAGGTCAGATGTTCCTTTACAAGAAGCAGCAGTAAGCTGATGGTGAGAAGCAAACTGAAACATACTAGAGGTTTCTGCATTGTTTCTAAAGAGAGCGCAAATAAAAACAAACACTGCCAGTTGTTCAGCACAGCCAAACAAAAGCAGTACATGCAATTAATTTACCATGAATAAGTTATGCATCAAACTAAAGTTCTAAAATGTTTGATCATGGCAGGCTGCTGCACAATTACTAATCACATTTGTTTGTTCACACTAGATTGTTTTTTTCAAAACACACCAGAAATACACGAAGGCTTTTGGAACCTGCAAGTTTCTAGTCTATTGGAGTAATTTTCTTTGTTGTGGGGTGGACCAAAACAAAGCATCAAGACTTTGGGGGGGCTTTCTCTAGGCAGGAGAGAGCAGAACCTGGGAGGAAAAGGTACATGGGGCTAACGGGAGCAGCAGTTTCTTCTCCGACTTGATCCGAAGTTAAGACGCCAGGTTCTCCAAGAAATTCCGCTTCCCCCTAAATGACATGAATGCACCCCTATCGATAGCCTCCACACTAGTCTGACAGATGATAAAAATCAAGCAGGAATGTATTGTACATCCACAGCATTTGTGCCTGTGTGTCCAAACCCAACTCGCAGCTGCCCAGAGGATCTTCTGTGTGCACGTACATCATCTGGTCAGCATAAAAGCAATTAAGTGCATGTGCCTAGCAATGAAATACTTACCGTGTGTCTGCCCTGACATGGGATATCTTTTGTGTGCAATTTTGTGTGTGTGAGAACTTTTTAAACATTATGACAACTGTGTGGCACTGCCAGCATGCAAAGCTGCTCCAAGACATTTTGCTGTTTGACAAAATGATGAAATGGTGTTGCCATCCTCCACCCCAAAGTGCAGAAGCCACCTGGCTACTGAATTTTACTCCAGCGCTTGTGGGATCCAAATAACATTAGTGGGCACAGGGCAGGGTGAGTGGCATGCACAGGGTTGTTTTTCAAAGCGTCATCACCCTTCCCCAAGCCCCACATCTGTTTCACGAGACGGCTGCTTTATTCTTCCTAGTGGTAGGACTGGCCTTGGGCTTGAGCAGTCCCTGCATGGTCATGATCATGCTGAAATTAGCCCCGAGAAAGCAAGAGCACCTTTGCAAGAGAGAAAAGAACCTGCTCTGAGCATGAAGAAGCAGAGATCTAGGAGGCAGCTCTTCTTCCAAATTTTGTTTTGAAGGCTTCTTCTTGAACCTTCCTCTACAGTGCACAAAGCAAACACTTCTGCCAGCCCATTCTGTTGCCTAGCTGCTCCTTTCAAGAGCAGCAGAGAGATTCTTGCTCCACTTCAGCTCTCCTTAATGGGACAGAGGTAGCCTTGATTGCTTTGTTCTCAGTTGCATCCCCCTGGCAAGTCATCATTTACAAGCACTTCACCGAAGGCTCCTGGCTGAACTCTCAGCGATTGGAGCCTCTGCACAGTGCTGTGCAGCAGCGAGACCTGGTGTGCCTTTCCTGGTCGTGGATGCTATTAAGGAGAACACTGTGTGGGATCATCAAGCTGCACTTGGCTCTGACAAAACCAGGGGGCCCATCGGCTTGGGCTGCACTTTGCTCCCTGAAAGGTGCTTGAGCTGCCATGTAGGAGACTGGCGTTGTTGGCTAGAGGGGAGAATACACAAAGAATACAGAATGGAAGATAGATCCTATTGTGGTGGCGGGGAGGAGGGGAGATTTCATTTGGGAAAAAGAGTGCTGGGGAGAAGGCTTAGGAAATTCCTCGCTCCATGCCATTCCAGGGCCACTTTTACGTGTAAAGCTAAATATGATCACACATTTAACTTATTTCATTTCTCCCTAGGACTGATTGGTGAGATAAGATGACTATAATATGCCAATTCACAGAAACAATTAGGGTGTTGCTCATTTCTAGTTTGTAGCTTGGCTTGCTTACTTTATTTATTTGGAGTTATAACCTTGCAAATATCTTTTGAGACAGAGTCTGGTGCCCTTTGCAGGATGGTCTATGGGAAGCTGGCAGGTAGATTTTGTTGCATTGGTACAAGAGACTAAACCGCAGGCCTTCTGATGCTATGATTCTCCTGTGTGGTGGTCATATGTTCCCTAAGAAGGCCTAAGAAGGCATGGTCTCTTCTCCATGTTTTGCTTTAGCATTTACAGCTACAGACTGGGGCAGCAGGAGTCTGGCTCTGTAGCAAGCATCTTCTTCCCAAATTGCAGTGCCCTTATTTTCCCATCCCCAACCACACACACACACTTTCAAGCCCACAGATAATACCGATGCTAGAGATTTGCCCTTTGCATTGAAGAGGATGAGGAATGAACAGCAAAAATGTTGACTTTTTAATTAAGTTATCCAACATAACAGAGTATGTCATTATAAAAGGCCTCAGGTTGACTCCAAGGGCTCCAGGCCAAAGGGCAAATGGTTGTAACTGCCCAAGAAATACAGCAATGATCTTAACAGGCAGACCCTCAGGGGACCTAGAATTTAGTCCTTAAGCAGGCAGAAAATACTAGGAACCTGGCTGTTTCCCAAGTAGTATGGATATGGTTGACCTGCCCCTGTAATTTCAGTTGACATTCTCAACTCCATAGTGCTCCAATTCAAGCTGCTTGAGTGATAATATGATGTTTAATCTCTGCCTTTGAAATTAAACTCACTTCTCAATACAGAATTAACTAGTCAGGTTCACCAGGAAGTGAGTGCTTTGGAAACCAATGTAGCTAATAGTCACATGAAGTTGCTTTTTTAATGTATGTGTTCCATGGAGCACAAGGGTGGTGTGGTCCTGTTCTTACCACAGCAAACAGTTGTGTGGTTTGGTGAAGACTAACAACAGATTATCTTGTGGCATAAGCTTCTATAGATATATGCATAAGCTGTAATAAACATGTACCGTATTTTTCGCTCTATAAGACGCACCTGACCATAAGACGCACCTAGTTTTTAGAGGAGGAAAACAAGAAAAAAAATATTCTGAATCAAATGGTTTACTGAACTATTTCATAAACTATGGGATGTGTTGGGATCTCTTAATCCCAGTTGCTTTACTCTCATGTGCCTCTAGCATACTGTGTGCATGACCCCCCCATCCCCCACAGACTGTGCATGTAACTGTTAGGGGATGAAAACATCTTGTATAGAATCCATCTCTGCAGTCCCTTCAATGCCACATGTATCTCCTGTAGGTCTGAATAAACTGTAAATATTCTTTTGATTGCACACCCCAAGCATACCTGCTCTCTCTGGTTTTTCTTGCCTCTATCTTAGACAGAGAAGGTGAGCAATGAGGAGAGACCTAAATTCAATCCTCCAACTTTTCTCTCTCTTTTTTTTTTCATATTTAAAAGTGATGCTTAAGAAACTCGGGCTGCATCTACGCATCCTTTTGAGTCGAGAGAAATGTTCACTCAGTGGTCTCTTGTGTGTCATTTCTTCCTCTGGACCAAGGGCATGAAAATCTAACATTTGCACAGTTGCAGAGATCACTATAATAATTGTGTTTCTTGTATCCTCAATTGGGAAGGGAACTTTATATCCACATTGTTTTTGTTAAGCATTTAGAAGTCCCAGTTAATTATCCATGAGGTATTAAAAGGCCCAACCCTTGAAAGACAAAGCTGAATTGTGGGGAACTTTCCTTCCATTCCCAAAAGGTATTTCAAGCTCACTACACTTCTGCTGTTGAATCTTTTTTTTTTTTTCAGAACAAAGGAGTGATGGGTGTTTTCATGGGGATTAACCCCTTTTTTTTTTTCAGAGAGGAGGAAAATGTCCCACTTTCCACTTTTTCACACCATGCATAATTTTGAACATCTTTGCCATGCTTCCCATTACTCATCATTTTCCTAAGAGAAGCAATCCTGGTTGTTGTAACAAAGTCTGATAGGGGAGCTGCTCCAATCCCTTGATTGTTTTAGTTGCCCTTCTTTGCACTTTTTCCAACAATGTCATTTTTCAGGTGTGGTGGCCAGCACTGTACACAATACTTTAAGTATGGTCATATTAAAGATTTGTGTAAGAGGAATATGATCTTGGAAATTTGATTTTCAATTCCTTTCCTAATTATGGCATTTCCTCCTAACATTTGACATTTTCATCAAGCTGTCCCCCACATTCTCAAGACCCTTTCTTGGTCTGTCAGCAATAGTTCAGATTCCATCAGCTTATACTTGAAGATGAGATTCTTTCCCCCCAGCATGCTAACTTTACACTTGCTTACATTGAAAGCATTTGCTGTTCTGATGCCCTTTTTCCCAGCTCGGAGAGATCCCACTGGAATTCCTCACAATCCCTTTTAAATGTTTTATTTTAGTATCATCAGCAAACTTGGCTACTTTATTGCTCACTTCTAATTCCAGATCATTTATGAACAAGTTGAAAAGCACTGATCCTAATGCAGAATCTTGTGAGAATACCATGCATTCTCAATGTTGGCTTTCAATTCTGTAATCAGTTACTGATCCATAGGACAACATGTGTGTGCACACACAGCCCTTATTCCATCACTGCCAGGCTTTCTCAAGAGTCTGTTGATGGATTTTATCAAAAGGCTTTTGGAAGAAACAATGTCTATTTGACTGCTCAGTCCATGTGTAGTAGTGACACTCTCAAAGAATTCTACTGGATTAGCAAGACAGGCTTACCCCTGCAGAAGCCATGTTGCTTCTTTTAAAGCAGGGCTAGTTCTTCTATATGTTAACTGAATCTATCCTGAATAACACTTTCAACCAATTTACGCAGAACCAACAGAAAGCAAAGCAGCATATAATTTTCCAGATCCCTTTTTAAAAATTGTCCTAGAGTGCTGGTACATGGCTAGAGAGAACCAGCCCTCTTTGGAAAAGGAGGGAGACATTTCAGAGTGGTGGGGAGGAGATGGAAGGGGTGTCCTTGGCACCAACAGGATATGACAGGCTAAACAAGTGGACCAATTCAGAAGTGTCCAGCATTCCTGCTGTCTAGCCCTCATGCAGCAGGGGCCACCTTCAGGGCTGAATTCTTTCTGAAAGGAATGGAAGGAGGGGAAGCTTAAGTTTGGATCCAGCTCTTTACATTGTCAATTGCTTCTCTCACATCTCAAAGAGAACTGCTTCAATGTATACTGTTTCTTAACCTGTTAAACTTTAATAAAAGGATTGTGCATCTGTGCCTGCAGTGGCGTGGAGGGAGGGGGGTGGATCGGCGCGGGATGGCAATGCGGGATGACAGTGTGGGCAGCGGAGGCTTTAGAAGGATTGTGCTTCTAAAGCGTCATCTGTGCCTGCCACGGCAGTGGCGTGGGGGGCGGGGTGGAGGAGATCGGCACGGGATGGCAGTGCAGGATGACAGTGCGGGCGGTGGAGGCTTTAGAAGGATTGTGGCACTGGCGTGGCGGGGGTGGCAGATCGGCGCGGGATGGCAGTGCTCTAGCGGCGGTGGCGCAGAGCGACGGTGTGCGGCGGCGTGGGGCGGCACAGTGGTGCGCGGCGGCGGCATGGGGCGGCCGCGCGCGGTGGTGCGCGGTGGCGGTGGCACAGGATGGCACGGTGCGTGGCGGTGCAGAGCAATGGCGTGGGGCGACGGCAGCACGGAGCTTCCCGGTGGGGGTGATCAGTTCCTGGAGTGCGAGGTGGAGCAGGGCACGCCGAGCAGATGCCGGCTTGGTGGTGCCGGCGGGCGGGCAGCGTCCCGGGTGTCAGGCACATTCGCTCTATAAGACGCACAGACATTTCCCCTTACTTTTGAGGGGGGAAAAAGTGCGTCTTATAGAGCGAAAAATACGGTAAGTTCCTGTGGTGTTGCAGGGCTCTAAGGTTTTTCATACAGCTGACTCGTATGCTTTCTCCTTTGCAATTTATCCTCATAACAAGTTTGTTCTCTCTGCGTGTGTTTGTGTGTGCGAGCACATGCAGGTGTGCATATGGACACACACAGAGTTAGGGGATTGTTCCGGCCCCACTGAGGTCACTGCCTGCTTGAGAGATTCCTAACTCTAATATCCTTTCATTACATTTATATCTCACCTTTCGTCAGGGGAGCCCAAGGCAACAGTCATGATTTGCATCATCTTTGCTTTATTGTTACACCAACCCTGTGAGAGAGGCTAGGCTGATGGTGAGCAACTGGCCTGAACACTCATAGACTAGGGAGACTATAACCCTGGCCTCCCTAGTCCAACACTCTGGCCATCGCACAAGTCTAAGACTGCGAGCGGGTTTTCTATCTTAAAGGTACCTGAGGCATATCTGCACAGAGCAGATGTTAATTGTTGCTTGTTAATATTGTTGACAAAGTTGCTCAGCACTTTTCTTTCTTTTCGGGGGAGATCAGCTGGTGGCTTTCAATAGCATTTACTGGCATTATAAGCAACAATATTTATTGTCATTCAAAAGGACCAGGAAATAGCCTAGGACTATTCTTGAAGGGGCTTTATCTCTCCACATCCCCTGGCTGTATAGGATGCAGTCAGGCTGCAGAGGTGAAGAATCCACAATGCAGAGAAAGGCAGACAGGAAGAACCTGGGAGCGGTGCTGCCTCTGGGTGCATCATAGGGTCCTGCCTGCTTGTCTAGATATCTGCTATGGGAGCAGTGAACTTTGGGACATCTGTTAAAGTGTTAAACATAGAAACAGAACAAGGGGTCTCCTGGGCCATCTAGTCTGATCCCTGGCTCCACTCATGACACGCCTACCATGTGCATGTACAGCCTATCCTTGAACACCCGCACCGATGGGGCCTCAACCACCTCCCGTGGAAGCCCATTCCATGCTCTTGGGAACCTAATTGTCAGGAAGTATCCAGGGAAGGAAGATACACATTAAACCCAACCTCTGTTGAGCTCATTCTGCTTCTGGATTCTTATTCCTAAGAGTCCCAGACCCTCTGACTATCACAATCACATGTTCAAAACCTGTGGAAAACTGTTGCAGTCTGAGAAGTGGACAAATCTGAAATGAAAATCTGAAGCAAGGATGGGGAAACCATGGTCCTCCAGATGTTGTGGACTCATAAGGACATAATGAGAGCCATGCTGGATCAGGCCAAAGTTCATCTGATACAGCATTTCTGCCCTAGCAGAGGCTAACCAGCTGATGAAACCACAGCAACACTCTCCTATTTGTGTTTCCCCAGCAATTGGCATGCAGAGACATTCTGCTTCTGATAGCACAGCAGCCTCACGACTAGCTCCTCCATGAATTTGTCCAACCTTTTTAACAGACATCCAAACTGGTGGCCATCACTGCATCTTGCAGTAGCAAACCCCATAATGTAACAATGTGCTGTGTGCAGAAGTGTGGACTTTCATCTGCCCTGAAACTCCACCAGTCAGTGTCTACAGCAGACATAATTTTGTACATTTCTATCATGTTCCCCCATACTCAAACTTTTCTAGGCTAAGCTCCAGCTCCCATCAGTCCAGCCAGAATGGCTAATGGTCAGTGATGATAGCTGTAGTCCAGCAACATTTAGAGGGGCACTGATGTCCACCCCTGCTCTCCAGCCTGCTCACACACTTGGCTTGCTTCCTGACACACATTCTATGGAGGCTGGTGCCCTCAAGATCAGTGAGATGTATCCTTTCCGAGTCTCAGTCTAAACATTTTAAGGAGCTATCCATGGTACTGATCTCCACCAGCCTCTGCCGTGTAGAACCACAGATAGCTTTAAATACACTGCCGCACAGCCATTGGTGCCACTAGCCTGAGCTGCACGCACTGGGACCTCTCTCTTCCAATAACTGTATGAAGAAGTCTGGCTCGGGATAACTAGAATATGGGATAATGCTTTTTTCCAAAATCTTTGAATATTCCCTATCCAATGATTTAGCATCTTGGGTAGCCCATATCACCTCCTGAGTGGCAGCATCTCATTTCTGGAACAGCAGGCAAACAAGCCCGACTTTGCATAAATGCAATATATGCAAGCTCCAGTTGCTCAGAAGCCTGATTATCGTCTTAACTTCACCATAACAATAGAGGGATTTTCCTGGTTGGTAGAGGCATGGATAACGCGCAAAACAAGCTCTGAGCCCTTCCCGTGGAGGAAGACCTTGTGAGCCACTGCTGACTTTATTCCATCTGGATGCATTTAACAGCACAGAAGCCCCAGCAGAACACTGGCTCCTTTGTTGCCAGCATCTGAATTTGCCACTGGACTTCACCCAAGTGAGGTTAACTGCCAGATGCTACTGGACTGTAATCCTCATCAGCCCCAGCTAGCACGGCCAAGCCGGTGGTCAGGGACACTGAGCACTGTGGTTCAATACCACCAGGATGGCCACAGCTTCCCTCCTCCTGAGCTAAAGGAATTGTAAAAAAAATCGCAGGACGAAGCCAAGATGAGTGATACAGGTGCTGGTAGATTCTAAGCAAATTAAGTGGTCATTTGGTGACCAGCTATTGGTTGCTCCTCACAACAGACTGCCCGTTTGGGCTAGTAAGGGTTGCACTCTTCAGAGTGTCTTGTTTGAATGCATTTCACGTTGCTGCTGTTGGATCATCAGTGACTTCCTCACATTGACAACAACTGAAGTCCTGCATCATGCTGGATTTTTCCATATCATATGGGTACTTCAGCCAATCCCCCACCCAGCCCACAGCTCATGGATGATGACAAAGGAAATTCTTGCTTTACTGCTTTGTCCACAGGTGAACTGGATATGTTGTCCATATGAAGGGGTCTTCATGCAGAACTGCGGAGCCCCCAGTCACATGGGGTTGCATGGCCTAAATGGTCATCAGTGAGTGTGGACCTCCAAGGAGGGGAAATATATGCACATACAGGCCTATATGTGTAGACTTCCTGTTATGCTGCCCCCTTTGCAACAAGCCTTGGGGCAGCTTACAAAATAACAAATATTGAATAAAGTTTAAAAATCTGGATACATCTCAGCAGGTGTATAATAAATAAATAAGAGCCAGTGTGGCGCAGTGGTTAAGAGCGTGGGACTGGGACTCAGGAGATCTGGGTTCGAGTCCCCGCTCAGCCATGGAGCCAACTGGGTGGCTTTGGGCCAGTCACAGACTCTCAGCCCAACCTACCTCACAGGGTTGTTGTTGTGGGGATGAGATGGAGGAGGAGGAGATGTAAGCTGCCTTGAGCCCTTTGTGGGAAAAAGGCAGGACATAAATCCATAAATAAATAAATAAACAACAATTAGCAAGTAAAATATTATTTAAATAAAAAGGTCTCAGCCTGGCGCCGAAAAACAAATAACGACCTCTGGGCCGTTTTGGACCTCTGGGCTCAATGTACGGATGCCAACATGGCAGGATTGGGCAGAGGAGAAGATAAAGTTCTACAGCATTTGGGGTACAACTAGCAGGACAGCTGCACATCCTCATCTCAGGGCTGGCCTACCCATGAAGCCGGATAAGGCACTTCCCTCAGGCAACTGATTTGGAGTGCCATGAAAGGGCAATGAACGATGTAGAACAATTACATGTTTTGAAGAAATGTTTTTTCACCTGTTTATATTCCCAGGAAGGGGAAGAGGCTTTTGTCAAACTTCTGCTTCATACACCAAAATGACGTGACTGGGCTCTGCTGCTCTGGCTTGACTCGGGGGGCCTGTGCCATTTGCTGCTCTGCCTCAGGCAGCAGAATGTGCTGCGCTTGTCTTGCTCTTTCTACACATGGAGGCCACAACTAGACATGGAGGATGTGAGAAGGAGGCTATATTCAAAGACATCCACTTAATGCATGGCCCAGGTGAGTTCTCCCAGATCCAAAAGAGGGGCTAGCACTATAGCTATACTGATTTTGCTAAGTCAATTCTATCGCCATCGATATTCTATCTCCATTGACCCCAGATTTCCCAGTCCGACAACGTAACCACCAATCTTGTGGATTGTTTCAATCTTGTGGATTGTTTCATCCAGTCATTGATAGAACTAGATTTCTAAAAACCAGAGTTTCATTCTATTTCTGCTAATTCACATTGGTGCTAATTTGCATTGGCACTAATGAGCACTTACTAATTAAGGTTAACGCATGCTAGTACTAATAAAAATTAGAGCAAATTGCAATGCTACCCCACCACAGTAAAAAAACAGGTTCACAAGCCCATAGAATCTGTGTGATTCAGAAAAAGTCAATCCACTGTGGAATCTGTACATCAGATCCATAGAAAAATGAACTTACATGACTCCATCACAGATTTCTGTGACAAAGGTACTATGAGGTTATTTTCTCTTGCTACAGTGGATCCAGAAATTCAGCACCCTGTTGAATTTCTGCTTGATCGACAGTTATAAAAGGCATAGATAGAGAAAAGGTGCTTAGCCTGTTATCCATGGAGCAACTCTGGATTTCTAATCTTTCTCAAAGCTTGTCTCAATGTTCATATTGTCCCTTATATTAGAGATTAGATTCGTGTCTCTGTGGCAATGCCCTAGCTTTTATTTCTTTGGTAACTGAAAAATAGTATGAACTTTACTGAGTCCAGATGCCCTTCTGTGATGGTGTAAAATTTGTGACCCAGCAGGCTTCATGAACTGGGAACGTCTCCATGACCCTAAAAGTGGTGTATAGACAAGGGGACATTTTGCATCTTGTTCCTGGTAAGAAGGACACAGTGACCAAAGCAAGTACTACTACTCTACTACTAAAGGAAATCATAGACTCTTTCCTCCTGGCAGCTTTTGTCTCTCCTCACCTCTTGTCCTCCTACTCTACTAGGGTTCTTTGGAGTCAAATTGCTGAAAAACAAAGCAACAGAATCTTTTAAGGACATAACCAAACCCCGAAAGCCTTGTTACACTATAAACCTCTATTTCTGTATACCAGTTAAAGTATATTCCAAATTAACTGTCAGGGTTTACTCCAAAGAATTGTAGGTTGCTGACAAGAATTTTGTTATGGATTCCCAACCCTGTTCACAGAAGTACATTCCTCAGCCTTCTGTGGGAGACAGAATGACTGCTAAACCACTTCCAGTCTATAGGGAGGATTTCCCCCAACATGTTTTGGACTTCAGCTTCCATCAGCCCCAGCAGCACAGCCCCTGGTCAAGAAGGCTGGGCTTGGTAGCCCCAAAACATCTTCTTGAGTACATTGCATACACAAATAAGTGTCTTCCTAATTTACAGCAACTCCACACAGCTTGGTGTATTGCTACAACTGATTGCACTGACAATGTGTGCAGGCCAGCTTGTCCTGCACGTCCAATCTCCCAATGAACAGAAATGAGAAACAATGAGAAACAAAATTTCCTTTAAATCATGGGTGGAGAACCTCTGGCCTCTTCTCCAGATGGTTACATCCCTTTCCTTGACCATGGATTGTTTGAGCATTTTCTTGATTTCTGGGTATATATATTATAAATATAAATTTGAAAATTGTCATTTGCAGATTTTGACTTTGGAAAACTTAGTGAATGTTGCATTTAGAGTAGATGCTGTTGCAGTTTTTCTTTTGATTCTGAAACATGCTGAATGTGCTTTATGCAGAAGAGGTAAGTGTTAACCTGCCCCCACCCCATAAACTTCTTCAGATCGCAATGGGCTATACAGACATTTCGGTTTTTACAGATTTTCACTATATGGGGTTGGGGTTGCAGATGACTGTCTCTGAAAGCAATATGCTCATTCCTCGAACAGTCCTTTCCCTTTCCATCTGTAGCTACACAAAGCAGCACTTCCTGCACCGAGTCATTGGAATAAATTCCATCTCAGACTTTGCAAGATCAAATGCTTCACAAAGCAATCCTTTTCTCACCCCAGGGACTAAACCTTGGCAACTCACCCCCTGCCATGCCAGTGACATCTCTTTGGAAAAAATAATAGCAGCCATGCAAAGTGTGCTGCTTTTATGAGCACTCTTGTTTTTGCTGGCTGAGCTCCTCCCACCCCCCTTGAGCCTTGTGATCTGTCAATATTTACATTTGAGGGAAGTTAGCAGGGCCAGTGCCAAGGGATGGCATGGTCAGGCACCTGATGAGGACCCAGATCCCAGCAGGTGCCCACGGACAAGAGTCCCTTTGATGCTACTTCTCTTCATCCCAGTGACCTGCTTGTTTACCTGCCTCTTGCTTTGGCCCAGACAACAGAGGTGGAGGTGAGAAGGAAGAGTAGATGCTTCTGCCTCCATGCTTTCCATCTGTTGAGTGACTATGTGGTGGCAATGTACTGAAAGAGGATCAGGAACGAGCCCAGTTGGTGATGAGGAGGGAGGGAGAACCATAGAAGCTATCTTGCTTGAGGGACCTCAAGCTGGCACTATATGCTGCCTATGTTCTCCTGATCTGCCCTTTAAGCAAGAAGCTTAGCCTCTGCTATTCCTAGCAGAACATGGAAAGCAGAAAGCATGGCACCCACTTGGACAAAATGGAAATGGAGTGGAAAGACTCTCTTATGCAGAGCACTGCCTTTGGGAAAAAGTAGGGTGGGTTACCAAGAAAACCTTCACCACCAAATGACATCACCCTGTCCTATTCCACTGGTGAAGGTCACGGAAATGCAATCTTAAGTATGGCCTTTGCAATTATGAGGCATGCCAGGTAAATAACCTTCTCAATGTGTATGTGATTGTGCATGTGTAAAGGAAGTGTACGCACACCTTCTCATGCTCTAATGCTGATCCCCATCCATATTTATCCATAGCGCAGAATCTTACAGTCAACGTGCACACTCCTTTAGACCACAGAATGTAATCCTACCTGGGCGAAGCCACGTCAGGCTGCTGGGTGTTGTGAGTGTACATTTGACTATTCCTCTGCATAAAAATGCCCTGCTATTGGAAAACTAGTATGATGATCAGAAGAGTTTCTGCTTAGGCTTCTCCCTGTTGTGCTTGGTATTAATTAATTAATTATATGCAGCAGTGTGCTTGTGAAACAAAATAC
>JAIXND010000755.1:24178975-24322585 GCA_023646645.1 Varanus salvator macromaculatus | reverse complement strand
AAAATACAATAAATTTGGGGCACTTTTAAATTCATGACTCCCAACTTACCTGAAATGGAGAGCCCAGGAATATGAGTAACATCCTGCACATATTATTTGGCACTCAATTGCTCCACACAAACCCCATGTAACTTCTTCTGCTTGCTCCCTGGACCTACTTTCCTGCTAGCTGCTACACCCTGATCCTCACAGGAGGGGAGTGTGAGAAGTTTTGTGTTATTGGGAAGGGACAAAAGCACCTACACAATCCCTTTCCTCATAGTTTTGCATTCTCCCCCAGCCCTGGTACACCTGAGTTTCTTCACTTGATGGGGAAGAGACAGCATGAAAATTACTATTTCTGGTAGCTGTTGCTAATCTGTTAGCTTGAGTAATTCTATATTTGGTGTTTGTTGGTGGTGAATGATGTTGTGGCTTTAAGATACAAAAACATCAAAGGAAGGCAGTGGGAGTGATGGTGGAAGAGACAGTCTCAAAATTAGTGATAAGTTTAAAATATCCATGGTATGGGTTGTTAAGTATGCTCAAGAATGACAAGGAATTATGGGGAGAAGAGGACACAGGAAGAGGGAGAGAGAGAAAGAGGGAGAGTGAGACAGAGAGAAGACATACCTGATATGAAATGCAATGAGGCATTTTGCATTCATGCTCTCTATACATTTATATTACATCCTTAACCTGTGCTAGTGTATACCAATTTAGTTAGACTCACTTACATGAGTCCTCAATTTCACAGTGTATTGCTTACGACAATGCTTCTTAGTGCCCATGGCTGATTCTGTTGTGTCTTGGAATGATAAAGCAAAAAAGTTTATTAACATACCCAATCCCTTAAAACTTTTGAGCTATCTGTTCACTATTCTTTTCCCCTCTGAATTTCCTTTGCCTTTTTTGTTACTCTTTCCTATGCATACTTATTTGGAAGTACAGCTGGGAATTACTTCCTACTTTGTGATTCTACAGTTGCAACTCCTCTGTATACTTTTATCCCCCTAATCTGCATTTCCTTGAGATGCTATACAGTTTGATCTGACTAAATTGGGTCCAAACTTAGATTGTATTGAATTGTATTCAAAACAACTGATAACTGTGTTCCCTGCACACCCATCCACAATTTACCTGTGTGTAGGGGAAAGTGCAAGCAGACAACATGTGGCAAGTTATGCCATATATTTGTAGCACTAGAATTAAGGATTTTTAGACTCTGGGCTTAATGCTCCCACCAGGTTGGTCATGATTCTTTAGATGAACATTATTTCACTTACTTCAGAACAAGAAATACAGCCTTGCTGCATTTGAGGAGCCCTCCTTCTCATTTTCGTGAGTGAAAATCCTGGACTTTTGCCCTACAGTTCTGCTGGCACCACTGTATACTTGACGAGACCTGAATTCAAGAACCAGAACTTAAAGAACAGACTTAGGAAACCCCAGTACTGAGATTTTGCCATAGACCTGTGCGTCCCCTGAAAAGTCCTTCTTTTTCAGCCACCGAACCCAATCTGCACAGTGGGTTTAGTAATTGTACATGTCCTATGGTAGCAAACCTCCATTACGAATTTGAAATCATAAGACTGCAATCTGATTGTGCCTGGGCAATATAGCACCCCAGGGACCATATGATGTTTCAGATTTTACCCTTACAGCACAGAGTTCTACCTTCAGAGGGGGAGCTGCTTGCACACTTCTACAGCTCTTGCCTCTCTGGGGTTGGAGCACCCTTGGTGGTGGTGGCAAAAAAACAACAGGCATTGCAGAATCAGAAAAATTGGGATCCCATTCCCACAGCACCCTCCTTAAAGCAGAGAACATATAAGCCAGTCCTGGAAATGGGCTACATCATTTACCACCCATTACAATCACAAGGAAGTAGTGAAAATGTTTGAGTATCTCCACACGCTCATGTACACACATCATATATGCAGAACTGGTTCCAAAATAGGCATGGAGGAGCATCTGTCAAGGGCCCATACTTCAGCTGGGACCCACTTGGACCTGCTACTTTTCCCTATAGCAACCTGCTGTTTACCTGCTTTTTGCTCTGGCCTGGAAATGATGCTGGTGAGAAGGCCCATGCCACTACCTCCTGCCCTCCTAGCTCCATTTGCCAGGCAAGCGGGTGGGAGCCCCGATGTGAAAGAGGCTGAGGAGAAAGAACAGATGCTGACCATAGTGCTGAGATGGTGGACTCACTGCGGGAATAAGGCCTTGACCAAGGGCCCTCCAAAACCTGGAACAGGCCTTTTCACTGTCTATAAAAAGGGCTACAGAAGAAAAAAATGGAGCAGCTGGGAGTTCTGATTGGTAGGAAATGTTGAGCAACTACAGTATGAAGAAATATTAGTATCACTTTTTTATGAGCAGAATTACACTGTCTCACATCTCATTTGCAGCCACCTGCAAAATTTTATGAAGGAGCACCTGCAAGCAAGGTATGTGCATGTGTCTGTGTCAAGGCCAGTGATTTTTAAAATCCCATTATTGTTGTTCCAATACATTGATCTAACATCTATCATTCCACATTCTTCCTCCCCCGTTGCTATATTTATCCCCTTAGCTGCTCATTTTCCTTAAAGCATGATCCATTTTAATGTCATGTCTGAACTGACAGTAGGAGGAGGAGCCCTGTATAACTTTTGCTGCTTCTTGTATCTGGGAGGACTGTAAGTGCTCTTGTCCCCAACAATGTTTTATAAAGATGCAATGTACCATGAAAACAAGATTAACTGAAATTTTGTTTCACTTTTAAAAAAATCAGGTTATGGTGTTATGAGGTTCCCCAAACAAGGTAATGAGTTTTCAAACATTTTATTAAAGGGCTTTAACGCCCCCCTCCCCCCGCCGCACAGTATCCTTTAGAAGGTCGTATTTTTCCTATCACTTTCTCCAACTCTTATACACCCCTGGAAGCTCTTCGCCGCCGCCCCCCGGCTCCATCTGCATGATTACCCACGGCCTGATTTTATCCACTTTATTCCCGGGGATGGATTAACAGGGTGCTATAAATGTCTCCTAGCTAGGAACAAACCCTGCTGAACTCAGGACAGTTTACCCGTGTGCAAACAGGTATAGGATTGCATCCTCGGTCTACTGATTTCAATGAAGCTTACTCATACACCCTCGGGTTGTAGTTGCAAAATGAACCCCACTAAACACGCTTCCCAACCGACCAAAGCAACCCGCTCCTGCGGTCGAGGAAGTGGCTGTCGCGCAGGCGGAGTTCGTAGCCAATGAGCTCCTCCGAGCGCCGACTTGGAACAAACTTCGTTTCCCAGGGTGCATTGGGGCTTTTTCCTGCAATAGGTTGCACCGGTTGCCTAGCGGGAGTTGTAGTCCAGAGCGGATGCGATGGGGCCTTGAGGAGGCTCCGCCGTATGGGGCTAGCGTGTCGGTCTCTGGAAGTCGGCTGAGTTTGGGTGACTCCGAAAATGGCCTTTCCGCGTGGACGAAGTCGGGCAGAATAGCTTAGAAAGAATGGGGCTCTTCTTAAGGAAGGATTTATCTACATAAGGAGCCTTTTGGACGAGAGGACGGTTACGAAAATGGGAATAGATGGTAATGGTAGTCCAGTTTAATAAAGGGGTGAGGCTATGAAAGTGGGGAGTGGAGCATGGGAATTGTGTTCAGTCTTGAGAATGAGGGTTGGAGAAACTTAACCACTAGGGAGATTAAGCAGGACTTAATAGCGAGGGGAGAGACCCCATTTGCATGGTACTAGGAAAACTATCTCAAGAGTTTTGTAGCACCGGAGCAGCGTCATGGCATGCTTGCCTACTCAAAAGTAAGTCCCTTAAGTCCAATAGAGTCTTAGGTAATGAGGAATAGGGTTATGGTCTGAAAAAGTTAAACGCAGATTTATTATAGCATAAAGTTTGTTGGGCTCTGGTCCGTGGAAACTTACGTCATAATAAATCTTTCAGGTCCTGAAGATGTCACTATGTTCTTGGTTGTTTTGAGTGCAATAATTTAACAGGGCTAACTGCCTGGAATTTGTATGGTAGGGTTGTTGAGTCAATCAGCTGAGTTTTAGAGGTTGCAAAGTTATATTCTGCCTTAGCTCAGTGACTGGAATAACCATCTGGCATGGGTTCAACTCTATATTTTATAAAGCCAGGTTATATTGTGTCAGCAAGTTGAGCAGTTAAATGGATGAAATGTTTTGGCTTTTAAAGGCTTGCAACTTAAGCTCAAGACAGATACTTTGTTTTGTTTTTCCAGAGAACAGAAGGTGATTTGAAAAAGGAATAGAAGTTTTTGGTGTATAATTTTTCCCCGGTTTTGCAACTGGTTAGCACATTTTGCAGGGTTTGCATTGCTTCAAAAACAGATACTGTTGGATCCCATGTGTCTGGGGAAAAAGAAGCTGCATCTACATCATGAGAAGCTAATCCTCACCCAACTCATTTAAAATTGAATAACAAACTACTGGGTCTCTCCAGTTGTATAAGTGTGTCCACAAGGTGCCCTCTGGATTGAATGCTGTAAAAAAAGCATGTGAGATGTTCTGGCTGTCTCATTTTTGTTGCTTCCAAATTGACTGGGAACCCCTAGTCGCTGCCATCTTAATTTCCCATAAATATCTCAGCACAGGTTACTTTGTGATTAACCATGCCTACTCGTGGTGATTATTTCATGGTTGTGCTCAGGATAATTTCTTATATTTTCCAAATCTCCTGTGTGCCCAAAAGATTACCTATCCCAATCTGTTCTAACATTGTTAGATAATCTAAACTGGGATGGTCAAGGGAAAATCAACCTGGTTTGAAACCAGTGCAAAAAAGTGTTGACTCAGCCTTGAATTGTATATACAGAGAATAATCAAGTTCTTTAATCATATTTAGCACCACAAATTGTACTTTTCTAAACAGTTATAGATAAGTACCATAGACAACTACAATTGTTAAACTTCAGGATATGTGTGATTTTTGTCCATCTCTCTGCTACACACAGTATTATGTATTTTCCCCCTTCCTCAGCTTAGTATAGTTTCCCCTATTAGTGGGGCACATGCATCCTGTAGATTGCTGGTGCAGGACACACCGTTTGAATTCATATGTGAGCATGCAGGTCTGATGTTACAGACATCTTCAGCCAAAAGTACAATCCAATGTTTGATTTCCATAATGGAAGCTCCAGCTTAGTCAGAAGTAAAATACTCTGAACTAGAGGCTTAATCCAGATTCACTGAAAGCTGGTTGTGGTGTTTACTCAAGTTATTTATTATTGATTTAAATCATTTTTATCCTACCCTTTAGCAAAATGGCTTCTAAGGTTGCTTCAAAGGATATTTCTTAAGGCTGACTCTCCCTGCAGGTTTGCAGTTCAAAATAGGAAAGGAGATTGCAAGGGAGGGGATAAAAAGTAGATTCAAGCATTGAATTCTTGGTTGCAAAATCCAGCAGGTCATGGGCCCAGTAGAAAGGCAGCGGCTGCTTCTCTCTTTGATGGCCACAGTATGAGGGTTGGTGGTGGTGAGTTCTCAGCTGGCATGGTGGAGAAATAGACTGATGCCAGGATAGACTTGCTGCTGACCTTGAGCCCTTGGAATAAAAAGGTGAAGAAACAGCCATGTATGACAGTTTCTTACCATTCTTTTTCATATACCGTATTTTTTGCTCTATAAGACTCACTTTTTCCCCCCTCAAAAGTAAGGGGAAATGTCTGTGCGTCTTATAGAGTGAATGTGTGTGTGCAGTAAGTCTGTCGGATGCACAGCCCATGGGGAAGTGATGGGGAATGTGCCTGTGATTATGTGCCCATTTGATTCAGAATATTTTTTTTCTTGTTTTCCTCCTCTAAAAACTAGGTGCGTCTTATGGTCAGGTGCGTCTTATAGAGCGAAAAATACGGTAAATCTTACCTGAAGTGCTTACATAGCTTTATTTAAGCTTGTATGAATAGCTTAAATTGATAGGATTCTTTGTAGAGCTGAATGTTTAATCAGTTAGATTCAAAAATTGAAAACAACAGCCTGAAACATGTTCCTGGTTGATCTGTATCACAGTTTCTTAAAGTATTTTAATTCAAATACATATAAAAATCCACAGATAAAATCATCTAGGCTCGCAGGCACACAAGACAGGATTCTCAGTGGTGGTCCCACAGTTGCAGAATTCTCTTCCAGGTAACATTTGCTTGGCCCCTTCAGTTCTTAAAGGGCTTTAAAATATAAAACTTTTTATTGCTGCATTCCCAATACTGTGTGACCCAAAGCAGGTTTTCATCATGAACTATTTTGCTCTGTCCTGTTTGCTTGTCAACTATGCTCTCTTATTTCTTTCATTTTGTATACATTTGTAAAGAGATGACTCTGAAAAGTGACTAATAAATAATTAGAATAAAGATAGAGTCATTTCCCCTCCTTTTACATCTATCTGTATCATAAATTTATTGAAAACCATTTCTAAGCCACTTTTAAGGGTGGAAGGGAATGCCTCTTCTGAGATAATGCCCGCTATGATGTACTCATATAGTGTCTAAAGGTCAAAGGAGGCATGTCTTTTAGTTCTGAACTGTAGTATATATTCCAGTGCACTAATTTATTAATTAAATGTACATGCCACCCAGCTGGCAAACATGCTTTAGGGCAGTTTACAATCAAAGCTACTTGATGAATGAATCAGCTAACATTTACATGATTATTTGACTAAGATTACTGGAATCAGGTGACTGAATTTGCTTTTATTATTTCTTTTCCCTCCAGCTATATAGTCTTTTAATGAGAGTCTAATGGAAGATGTCATCTGGGCTTACAGAAGAACAGAAAAGGAAGATTGAAGAGAACAAGCAGAAAGCGTTGGCAAGGAGAGCAGAACGACTGGCAGCTCAGCAGGGCTGCATTGCTAAGAAGCAGCCTGACCAGCACAGTCGTACTGGCTGTCAAGGAGCCCCACAGCAGCCTTTGTGGGAGCAAAGCCATCACGCTGTTGCCAGTAGCCATCACCTGCAGGTCTCCAGCAACCATGTGGTACAGAAGAGTCTTCCAATGCCACAGCCTCGCTGTAGCTCAAATGAACAGGCAGCCTCTGTTTCCGGTGCCCAAGAGAGCAATTGTTCAGGGGGCTCCAGCTGCCATAAGGACAGGCAGCTGAATAGCACTGAGCAGCTCTGGCCAGGGGTGCAAGACTTCGTGAATCGCTGTCATTGGCATTCTTCTGATCTGAGCACTAGGGAGCAAGGTCAAGCAATCTGGCATAATTCTAATGTGTTGCAGCCACCTAAGTGTCACACAGCAGTCCAGAATGTTGTGGAACAGCATCCATCCAGACTGGATGCTAACAGGCATCCTCACAACTTTACAGATGTGCAGATCCAGAAAGAGTCCAGTGGTGAGCACAGTGACATTAAACATATCCTTCCACTGAACTTCACCAGCACTGAGAAACCCTTTGCTGAGAAAGAAGGTGGCTCAAAAAATGTTTCAGTTCCTGTAAAAGCAAGCATAGGAGCAAAATTGGGTGCAGGAAATGTATCTGAGATGCCTGTACAGGCAAAAGCCCATAGTGTTCTCAAAGGAAAATGTGTGAAGCACTCTGAAGACCGATTCCGTGTTGAGATTGGATACAACTCAGAACTTATTGCAACGTTCAGGAGCTTACGAAGCAAAAATTACGGTAAGACAACTGATTACAGGCTGTGTGTTTGCTGTACTTGTAAAAACATCCATAACTAAGATTGTGTTAGACATTGTAAACACCACAGCACTGGAAAGCTTTTTATGCTTGGTCTTTTAAAAAGTATCTAGTTCTCATGAATACAAAGGACAACCTAAACAAATTGTAAATCATGGGGAGAGAGGATGTCAGGGCCAATGCAGTCCTAGTGTAACCTCTCAGTACAACAGAGGTCAGCGAGAGGCTCCTAGACCGTCTGGTATACTTCTTGCTTCTCATGCTCTTCTGGTCTGTCCCTGAGTTCTTTTAGTTACCCATTTGATCTTTGTCAGTGGAGATACAGTGTGTGTGTGTGAGGGAGGGAGGGAGGGAGGGAGGGAGGGAGGGAGGGGAAAAGAATGGAATATCCTAGGTCCAGTTACCACCTGTGTTACTGATCTCTGCAAGTTGATCTGCCCAGTGACCCATCCCCTTGTGTCTTGTCTGCCAGGAATAGAAAATGCTTTAATTTCAGTGGGCTGTTAATGTATAGCACCTAGTTTTATTGCTGCTTTAATGTGAAATATATTTTATCCTTGCTGTCACATTTCAGGTTGTAGTTGTGGGTATATATGTTAGTTATTAAAAGTTGGATGTACTCTGCTCTTAGTTACGGCTTTTAGAAATTGTTTGTTATCTATTGTACTTACATTTTATTGATTATATTTTATGGCATTGTGATTAAAACATATGCCACTCATACCTTGTAGAAGAAGGGATTGGAAGAGGGATTAGGGTCACCATACATCCTACTTAACAGAGCATAGTCCTCTGTTTGAAGGGCTCCCGGAGGACAGTTTTCTCTTTGAAAACATCCTCAATTTGAAGGGCTGTCCAGCCCATGCCCACTTGAAAGATTAGAAGGGAAGAATAAGGGCCTTGGAGGTTGCCCACCCGCAGTTAGCACCTGCACTGCAGTCTGAGTGGGTGCACTAGTTGCCTGGTCAGTCTTCTCCACTACAGTGAGATGTACTGTATTTCCGTTATAGCAGTCTTCCCCAGCCTTGTGCCTTCCAGACACATTTGGACCACAACACCCAGAATTCCCAGTCAGTGGCAAGGCTGGACGGGAATTGTGGTCCATCCTGAAGGCTTGGGGAAGGCTGAATTATACTAAGCATTTTTTAAGTCTGCACCTATACATACAAATTGGTATGTGCACATTTTATGCAAATCTATGTGTTCTTTTTGTGGAGCAATATGTAAGTGCTCTTTCCAGACAGCTTATGTATTAGTTGTTGTTGTTCTTAATTTTCTCTTAAGTGTTTTATAAAAAAGGATGAGATGAAATTTTAAAATCTTATATTCATTATTCTATAACTAATCAGAACTTATATTGAACATACAGAAGTTTGCTGCTCATTGCTTTTGAAACCTCAGTTATTTTTAGGCTGAGGTTATTTTTAGGTATCCCTGGGCTATCCTTCTGCACATGTTCATGGCTGGATTTGGCATGTGCAAATGGTCTGTACAAACAAATCAAGATTAAGAAAAAATGATTCCTGCATGGAATCATTCCTGCATTTAGCACTGCTAATGAAGACAAACACAGAGCTTCTAAATGAACAGCACCTTCTACATCAGGGGTGGGCAATTAATTTTCCTATGGGGCCACATGAGAAACTTTGACAGTTGTTAAGGGCTGGACCAATACACTTACAGCTCTGCTCAATATATATCTCTATAAAAACAGTAAATGAAGCATTACAATGATACAATGAAAATGTGGAGCACAGAACAACACTATTTAATGAATATTCACAAAAACATTAACATTACATGAAAAGCAATAAATTCAATTCAATTCAATTTAGCAGATCCTTCAAAATAAAAGCAGTGCAGTTGTATTGCTTGTATCTATATTACAACAATATATATTTGCTTTGACTTTTAATTTGCCAGTGACCTCATGCAGGCCGGTCAGGGTCAGCCATCGGGCTGGATGTGGCCCGTGGGCCGTACAATGCCCAGGTCTGTTCTACATGAACAAATAAGTCCTATTAATGTGGAAATTGCTTGTGGAGGTGCACACTATACTTTCTCAACATGTTAACATAATATTTTCTGTCCTAAAATGATTCTTCAAATTCTGCTTCACTCCAGATCCTGCAACAAAGATGTGGAATTTTAGTCTTGAAGACTATAGTCAACTCAGTAAGTACTTAGAGTTTTGAGATATGTGCTGGGATTTTTGTAAATATAGAATGACTTTTCCCATAAATTCGAATAAAAAGTCTGTGCAATCCTCACTAAGATGATTTGCATAATAGCAGGAAAGAAGTGGTTTATATTTAGAAGGTGTTCAGGTATTTAGCCTTCTGCATACAAGTTGTTCTATAGCCCTTCAGAGATGGTGAAGATTGTTTTGAAAATGCAAAATGTTTAAAATAAGTATTTTTTAGAAAATAATTTGAAATGGCTGAAAATTGTCATCAGGTTTGTGGGAGAGGAGAGAAGCTGCAGTTTGAGATTTTTCTTAAAAGATGTTTCTGTAGCTTATTAATAATAGAAAATTCCAGATGCTAGCAAAATCTTTTCTTTCTGAGTGTAACTCTACTCACAAAGGACATGCTTCTGCTGAGTTAGGAGAGAATAAGTGATAAAATGCATTTTTGAGCTTGTTTAATTGGCATCTTTGGCCAATAGTATGTTTTGTTCTGCTCTTCTTCTGAATTTAAATGTCTCTTGTGCTTTTTCTCTCTGTTCTGTTGATTCTTCCGTACCTCAGAGTTGATGAGTTTTTATTCATTATTCATTTGTTCTCCTTCGTCCCTCTCCCCACACCTGAACCCCAACTTGTTTCATCTGTAGTGGAAGCAGCAGGCCAAGTTTCCTCTGTGATCTTGGCACCTCTGGTAGGAATGAAGGCAGCTACTGAGGCCACTGAGTCATCATCTTTTGGTGGAAGTTCTTGCTCACGATCCCTCTTGCAGGCATGCATTGGCTGGCAGAAACCATCAGCGACCATCAGAGGGAAGTGTGTGCTGATTTCATACTCTCGGTTCGAAGTCGATATTGGGTATGCTGCCAGCATCATAGGGGTATTCAAGCAGGTGAATTCTAGAAATTATGGTGAGTGACATGGCCAGTGTGTTAACTCGAACAGTGCAGCAGTAGTCCCTGTAACTTAGACTTAGTCTTTACTGTTGTTGTTGGTCCCCCCGATTTGCTTCCTAGACCTAGAGAACCTGTTGTATTGTGCAGAGGCTAGCCATGCAGCTTTGCCTTGCACCTTTGGGAAGCATCCATCCACCAGATTCACCTTGTGCTTTACGTGAATCTCTTTGCAAATATGATTGGCCCATTTTAACCTGAATCTCAATTCTGTCTAAGCTGTTCATATTTTGCTTAAGCTGCTTATATAAATGAAGATTCACTGTATGAAATGTAGTTATGAAGTGTAGGTTCTCAGTTAAGGTGGACACACTTTTTACGTGCTTATTTTTATTGTAACATACAGATATGAAGACCCGAAAATGGAATTTTCTACTGCAGGACTACCTAAGGCTAAGTAAGACGCTGCTCCTCCTCAGCATGCTTTGTTCTTTTGAGAGGGTTGCTGTGTACTCAAAACTACGTTTTTTAGAATATATCTTTTCAATAAGATGTAGCAGAGATGGCCATGATTTTTTCTTTCAGCTCTTCCCTTGCATTACCAAAGGGATAATGCTCACAGCTTTCCCTTACAGCGTGGCACTGGGATCCGCATTGCCCCACATTTTTAGTATAAAAAGCAGAAAAACCTCTTATTCTTGGCAGCCTAATCTTTGACTGTCTCCTACCTCCTATAGTAGTGGAGACAGCTGCATCTGTGAAAGCAGTAGGTTAATAATAGAGCCACTACTGTAATCATATCACTGTAGTGGCTCTAACTGTATTCAGAGTTAAGAAAGCTTCTAGTCTGTACGTCCTCTGCCCTTTTCTATGAAGGTCCAAAACAATGGGGAACTGTGCATTGCCCTGAAACAAGTCTGGTAACAGAGACATTATCTCCTTTTGCACAGCTTCAGACAGATTCCCAACTTCTTCTTGGACTAGAGGCAAGGAAATGGCAAAGAGGCCTTGAAAGATGCTTTTCTAGGGCACTCAAGTTGCTGAGCCCCAAGGATGGGCGCGTAGCACCAGGGTCCACACAAGTAGCCCTGTAAAAGTGTCTGTAATCAAGCTCATGGGTACAGTAAAGGAGGGACCAAATCCATCTCCTCACCCAAGCCCTGTTCTTTCTCCTGAACTGCTTATCTGCATAATTACTTCCAGGGCTTGGTACACATTGATCCGGTGCTAGTTTGGGTTGGAAATGTATGCAGCACCCATTTGGGCAAGTGATTCTTCTATCTTTGCAGGGTATAAGTACAGAATTTGGATTCCTTCTGAGCTGCATTGGTATGAATAGCGTGTGGTTATCTAATGTAGACTTCTACTTTGTCAACATTTCCCTTCTAAATGGATTCTATTTATCTGATCGTCTTAAGATAAAAGGTCATTTGGGGACAAGGGGAAGGAAAACACATTTTGGATGAATCACTCAAGCTACTGAAACATCCTAATTTTCTAGGCTTGTCTGCAGAACTGTAATGATGGTGTAATTGCTGCAATTTGCTAGTTTATAATTCTAGCATGCAACTTTGTGTGCATAATAACAGTGTAGGGGCTCCACTTCAGCAGGCAAAAACTTCTCTCCTTGCTGGAAGAGCTCAGATCAAACCAGAGGGTGCTTATTGAATACCCTATCATACAAGCACAAATAGAAATCCTTTCATATATTTATATACTCTCAGTATGAGGGATTTTGCCTGAGAAGCAGGGGTCTAATCTGCTTTCTTCACTCCAGAGATAACCAAAATTAAAACTGACAAGTCTGTAGTTTGCTCAAGCTCTTATAATGAATATAGTGAGTGCAAATTTGAGTTGCCAAGTAAGTGTTCACTGTCAGAATTATGTTCCAGTTTCTTGATTTCCGTATTATACTGGGGTTTTTTTTCCTTTCAAAGAAAGGGCTTCTTGCAGGATTGTGGAGGAATTTTGTTTGAAGCTTCTAACATTTTACAGCAACATTTTGATTTCTGTGTCAAGAAAAACCTACAGTTGGTGCTCATCTTAAAATGTTCATTGAACAGTTCTTAATCCAGAGCTGTCATATTCAGCATTTTGGAGTGAATTATTTGGTCATTTTATTTTTAGAAGGAGATTGAGGCATGAAATAAGTATTTCAAAGTATCTAAACACTTGGAAATTCTCACCATTTCCCATTCCCTTTCAAAAATTAATCTCAGAGAGAGCAATGCTGAAGAGCTAGAGACATATGGGACACTCATTGGCTTTTAGGCTTATGCTTCAAATAATTGTATACTGAAATGCCAGCAAAATGTATATCACATAGCTGCAGTTTGCATTCAGTTCAAGTAAACACTTTTACATGTTTTCTCAATGTTCTTTTAGCACTGAATGTGCAGGGGGTTGTTCAGGATAATTGCAGAATTTGATACCGTACATGGAATGAAACATTCTAGGAGTCCTTGTAAACACATAATGTTTTTAGCCTTTAATAGGGTGAAGATGGGCTTGCAACACTGTGGGCAATTTCTTACTGTGTGCGTACTTGTTGGTATGTGCCTCACTTAGCTCGGTACTCCTTGTTTTCATAAAGTTGTTATTAGGATGGGTGAGCTTTCTTGTTAATTAAAATGAAAGTCTTAGAATGATCAAATAGTCAAACACATAAAATAAAATGTTCTAAGAATAAGATAAGGTAAACAGGGACCCTCTTTGTGTGCTAAGTTCTGTCCATAAGTGAATGCTACTTGCAAATGCACACGAGCCTTCTTTGATGTGTTCCTTTCAGTCGAACTGGTCAGGAGCCTTCCAGAAATAGAGGTAGAGCCACTGCCTAAGCCAATTGTTCAAGCCTTTGCTGCTCAGTTCAAGACATCCGTCTCGAAGGCTGCAGACGTCCCCCAGGTGGACCTTCCAGAAGTCGAACCTAAAGTTGTGGCAGCCCTCATGCCATTTCAGAGGGAAGGAGTGAAGTAAGTCAAATCGAAAGCTATCTAGAATAGCAAGTCCTTTGTGGAAAGAGTTGAGAAACTGGATGTTGTTGGCCCCTTCCCCACAATCTGGAACAGGTAACAGCCAAGATTGATCCAACAACAGGGAACTTCCATTTCATGACAAATGAAAGAAACACTGTGCAATATGGCTGATAAGTAATGCATCCTTCCTGCTTTTACTAGGCCCTCATCCATTTTAGCAAAGGAGCATTGCCCCTCTCAGCAGCAAATGTATTGTAACATCCTACTGTTAATGATGTGATGATAATTGCCAGCTGTTTTTCCATTTCAGTTCCTTATGACTTCACTGTTTGCACTGCTTCATTCCGAACTCTGCCATAGGTGCTTTATATAAGCTTAAAATTCTCCGTAATGTTCCATGTATATGATGAAGTGGGCTGTAGCCCATGAAAACTTATGCCAGAATTGGTTTGTCTTTAAGATGCCACAAGACTCTTCTTGTTGCAGTAGACTAATAGAGCAACCCTCTGAAAATTTGCAGGAAGCAGGGTCCTGTAGCACATAGGTTACACTATATCAAATCTGATCTATGCAAAGGGGATCTTGGTTACTAGCTGTTCCTGCTAGCGCTTCCTTTTTCATGTAGGGAGAATTGAGGCTGCTGCTTTTCCTGCTTCATAAAGAATTATGAGAAACTGTTGTGTAATTGGGACCTTTTCGAAGATGATAGGTTCTTGCTGGCTATGAGAGCTGAGCTCCCTTAGTTCAAACCCTGAACCAAGACCTAAAACAGTCATAGAAATTTTATTTCTGCTTTCCTAGTCTTTATTCAGGACTTATATAGGAATCTGAAGCACATGAAATCAAAGAAGAAAGGTACATTTTTGAAACAATGTGAAAAAATGATCTTTTTGAGAGGAAGGGGAAGGCAGTGGTATAGGAATATATAAGAAATGAATTTATTTTGGAAATGAAACTGATAATCCTTCCTTTTCTCCCCCCTTACTCTTTGACCTTCAGCTTTGCCATCTCCAAAAAAGGGCGCTTACTGCTTGCAGATGACATGGGTTTAGGGAAAACTATCCAGGCAATCTGCATTGCTGCATATTATCGAAAAGAGTGGCCACTGCTGGTGATCGCCCCTTCCTCAGTGAGATACACATGGGCAGAGGTAATTATGCAATTTCACTGTTCCTTTCTAGTTGACTGTCTTGGTTAGTTTTTAAATTCCAAGAGAGCCAGCAGCATTCAGTGCAGGCAGAGACAAGGCAATGGGAACAGGAAGAAACAGCAAATTTACTCTCGGTTGATAAAACTACTGGTGCTCTGTCTCCTTTCTTTGATGCTGTTTGTTCTCTATTCCATTCTTTATTCCAAAAACAAGGTAAGAATGGAGAACATGGAACTCAGAACAACTCCTGTTTAGGGATGAAAATAAACTTGTGAAAGTAGATGGAAATTACTTGGTCCCTCAGAGTATAGTCCTGAAGCCGGCCAAAGGCTGGCTTAGGTATTATTGGAGTCAGTGAAAATGCTGTATGATTAGTAAAAGGGCAGCCTTACCAGCACGACAACAGTTATGCCACCAAAGACAAGCAGTTTGCCCACAGGAAGCTCCTTGCGGGTACATGATCCACTGCTGTGTTTTGCCCAGAGTTTATGGGAATGTCAGGGGAGGATCTGTACTGTAGTGGATGAGGGAGAAAAACACCTTCCCACCAAAAACAAGGTAAAGCAACCCTACCTCCTTTTGCCTTGGCTGCAGCTGGCAGGGATTAGGAAGTGGTAAGAGGTTTGCCTCCAGATCTTCCCCTCCTCACAATCACATAGCACACCCAGCTGCCTTACACACAGATGCTCACTGAATGCAGAAGAGCACCCCCCCCCCCCACTTGCTCACAGGAATTTCTTTCATATACCTGTCCTGGCCACTGCTTTGAGGGTTGTTTTTTGTGGACATTATGGCTTGTAGAGATTAAATAGATAAGTGCAGTGATTTGTAAGGTGGGGATTAAGGAAGGCCTTGATATTTTTAATAAGGAAGAACTTTGACTGACATGAGCCCCCAACTACAACCTGAAGTGGTACAGCGTGGGCACGGATTGTAGCACTTTCATGAAAGTTAGACCTGTGGGAGGAATCGTCATGGGACAAGGGAATAGTTGTTCACTGAGATGTTTGTTTCCAGGGAAGAACCCGCAGAATTGAGGCCCAAAATTCGAGCACATTTTGTGTGTGTGTGTGTGGGGACGGGGGCGGGGGCGGGGGGGGATAGTGTTGCAGATGCAGTGGTGACCTCAGTTCTCTGGATATGAAATTTGAAATAATAATGGTTGAGTTCAGGTCTGTGCTGTGGCAATGAATGTGATTAAGGAATTGCCAACTTTTAAAAAGGGCCATATGAATGATGCCGACTATGTTTGCAAGGTTGCTATAATTGTTAAGTCATTCAGATGCATAATTGTTAGGTCATTCAGATGCAGCATAGGTATTGTCTCTTATCTTTCTTTTTCTTTCTCTTTCTTCTGCTGCTCCAGGCTTTCTACAGGTGGCTTCCTTCCTTAAGCCCAGATACTGTCAGTGTCATAGCAACAAGCAAGGACTGCCTAACGGCAAGATTGATAAACATTGTCAGTTTTGACCTTCTCAGCAAGATGCAGAAGCAGCTCAAAACCACCTTCCAAGTTGTGATTGTTGTAAGTAGGGCAACCTATTGGGGAGAGGTGACACAGATTGTGGTGGGCCAGTTAAAGGCAGAGATGTGTTCATCATCATCATTATACAGCCTCATGGAATTAAGAGCTGTTATTCTGGATACTTTGTACATAAAGCTTGTCCAAACTAAATGCATGGCAGTCTTTGGGTCTGCATTTGCATAGTGAGGCATTAGAAATGGCCATTCCTCTAATGTTTTGATGACTCTCTCCCAGTTAATTAGCATTTCTGTTTACAATGCAACAGAATTTTCCTTTCAAATGCATTGTTCAGAAAAGCAATCAGTTTGGAGTACTTATGTGGAAATATGGAAGTTCTTGTCTACTGAGCTGCAGCGAAGGGAGGATGAGTAAGAGCTCTGCTGTTGTATTACTGATCCTTACATATTAAGGAATGTTGAATTGGCCTTTCAGGACCATGAGACAGGCATAGAAATCCTGCCTTCAAACCTTGTGATTTTGGTGCTGTTTTACAGTCCTGAAGGGCAACTTACTACTCATGGCAAGTTTGTATTTGTGGTATATGTTTGTGGCATTTTAAGGCAAGGCATCACTATTTTTTCTCATGGCAGCAATGTGGTTCTAAGAAGTCTTTTTATTTTTTGTGGATGGAATTTGTACATTGGATTTATGCATGTTGAGTTGCTGGAATTATCAGTGCCTTGGTAATTTTAAACTATGCTTCTTCACCTTTATGAGAATGAATAGTGGAGAGTGTTGGGTCTGTGTGTTTCCCTGTCTCTATCTTTGTGGTACATTAAGAGGACAAGAACAGAAACTTCCTTCTTTAGTTTTGAATAAGTCACAACTTTATATTTTGCCCAAATTCAAGATTCTGTGGTATATTTTAAGTATGGTTACTTAAGCCAAATTAGGATCAAGCTTTCGTTTCAGATCCTAGTTTGCTAACTGACTGTACTTAGAGCAAATCAGTTTCCGGAACTCAAGAAAATTTATGTTGTTCAAAACCAAAAGTGAAAGCTTCAATCTTTTCCCTTTGTGTACAAGGTAAGGTGCTGGGAGTTTGGAAAGCATGCAGGACTGAGGCTCATTGGTTATTCACGTATCACTAAATTACACTTTAGCATTAAGTCTGAACAGCACCAGTATAGCCGCTTTTCTTTAAACTTGCTCTAGAATCCCAGTTTTTAATTTTTTGCAAAGGTCCTTTGTTGGCATCATGGCTCACATTTCTGACACGCCAGCTCTCAACATTTACTTGTAGGCAAGTCTTCCTGATCTCAGCAGAAACTCACTTGCGAGTAAACGTGTTCTGGGTCACAGCCAGATGTCTTCTGCACAGTTGAGTGCACCTGATATAGATGCTCGAGTACCTGGATCAATTAAGGTCCTGAATCCAAGAAACCTATTAGATATTATCCTCACTGATAAAAAAGTGCCTATCAGTTATGTTACCCTTTACTCTGTGATGTTACCTTTTGCTCCTTGACAAAAGTTTTGCACCAGTGGGTAATGTCCTTTAAGGCAGTTAGAAATGAAACTGTGCAGTTCAACACTTGGACAGTTCAACTGTCCATTTGTTGTTGTTGTCTACAAAGTAGCTGGCATATGAAGTCTAGCAGTGCTTGCCAGGAATATTCCTACAGAGAGTATTCATGTAGACAGTGTGGTATAGTGGTTAAAGTGTAATGCTAGGACTGAGGAAAGCCGTTCAGATCCCCACTCAGTTGGGAAACTAACTGGATAGGTTGGGGCCAGTCACAATCTTGCAACCTAATCCAATTTGGTGCCTTGCAAATGTTTTGGATTCTAATTTCCATCAGCCCCAGCCAGCATGTCCAGAGATCAGGAATACTGGAACTTGCTGCTCAAAACATACACAGGGTACCAGATTGGGAAAGGCTGACCTAATTGATCTCAAAAACTTTTTGTGGGGATAAAAAATGGGTAAAGTGGCATTAGTGGAGGGACCAGATCAGGTTGTGCAAAGAGAGGATAAAATCATGTTGTTATAAGCAATGCCAGCTCTAGATTTTTGAGAGCTTTTGCGGCCAGGCACCTCTATGAGCTCTGTTTTTCTATGAGTTTAGCTTCTTATTTCCATTAGCACTGGATGCTGTTGCTCCTTGCCCACTTTCTCATTATTTCTTCCACTTGCTTAAGTAACAGGAGGAGGGCTAGTGCTTCCTTCTCATGGCTACTATCGTCTGGGCCAGAGTCAGAGTTGAATGGAGAAGAAAGTCCAGAGAACCTTTATCAGTGGCCCTTGGCAGGTGCTCAGTCTTGTCTACTCTTCATGCTCCCTCCCCCATTTTAGGAGGTCCTTAAGTTTCTTTTTGTGTATGGGCCTTAGCAAGTATGTATTTCTTGATTACTTCATGTAGTATGTCTGCTTAGTACTGGCAAGTATAGACTGCATTTGGATGTAACAGTAAACCATAGTTTAGTGCATAATTTAGGGGCAGCCTGCTGTCTTTATTTTTATCTGTTTAATGAATTTCTATACTGTTTAACGGGACTGCAGGTGGCGCAGTGGTTTAAACCGCTGTGCTGTTGGGCTGGTTGATCGAAAGGTCGCCGGTTTGAATCTGCACACGGGGTGAGCTCCCGTGCTCCGTCCCAGCTCCTGCCAACCTTGCAGCTCGAAAGCATGCAAATGCAAGTAGATAAAAAGGTACCACTTCGGTGGGCAGGTAACAGCGTTCCGTGCACCTCGGTGTTTAGTCATGCTGGCCACATGACCACGGAGACTGTCTGCGGACAAACGCTGGCTCCCTTGGCCAGGAAACGGAGATGAGCACCTCCCCCTAGAGTCAGGCATGACTGGACTTAATGTCAAGGGGAAACCTTTACCTTTACCTTATACTGTTTAACAGCCAAAGCTTTTACTCACATCAGCCATGAACATGGGGTGAGCAAAGGATTAGACTTTCAACCAGGCTAAGTTCAAATAGAGCTTACTTAGTGTTCACACAATATCTTGACTTCCAAACAAAAATCATAGAAATGCAAGTAAAGGTCATGGCCAACTTGTAGGCCAGACCATCTGGAGGGCTGCATATTGCCCACCCCTGGCTTAGCACTGCATGAATAAACATTGGAATAGTGTCCTCCCCCCATCTCCCAACTAAATTAGGCTTTCTACAGAGATCTGTGACCGAATTCCCTCCATTTTATATTTTTATTTATTTGTGTGTGTGTGTAATATACATATACATATACATTTTAAAATGTAATAGGGAAGCTGTGAATTTCCCTGGAGCAACAGTGTAGGGAAGGTGGGAGAAGGTGAAGTTTCACTCCTCTGCCCATGGTGCCTTTTTTCCAACCACAGTAGTTCTGAGATGCTATTTGTCCTACTGTGGAGAAATACACCTGTGTGTATGTGTGCAACTTCAAATGAGAAAATGATGTGGAGGACCACCCCCTGCCCCCACCATCCATGCCATCTCTCCAATGCAATTAGCTGGCTGTCCCCTCAACATCCCCACCTTTTGCGGCTATGTATGATTTTTTTTTAAATGGGGCAGACTGTAAATACAGGGCTTGGTCCTCATGCTTGCTGTCTGAATTAGAGGATTCAGATCCTGTGTTTCCAATCAAATAGCCCCACAGGGTATTCCGCTTCCTCATGTCTCTCCTCAGTCCTCTCTCCGTTGGGGACTGTTATTAGCATAACCTTATTGCCAACCCAGATTGGGAAAGCAGTATCTTACCGTTGAAGGGTGTATATTATTCTCTCTATGCATGGCTGCTTGCTCGACCAGATGCAGCAAGATGAGCACATTCCCTGGGAGGGTGCCAATTTCCTCAGTGTCCTGAAGCTCAGCCTTGCAATAGCAATGGAAAGGGAGTTCATTGCAGGAGAGGATCTCTCAAATGGTATGTTATTACCTACCTGGTGAGCCTTTAACAGCAAAGCAGTTGGTTCCTAATTAGATTTCCTTCTTTCTGATGTGTTTCATTAACCCCTTCATTGGGGAGGGGGGAATCAGTGTAGCATGGAACTGGCAAGGATCTGCATTTGAGAAGAGGATGCGCAATGAAACAAATGTCAGCAGGGAAAATTGTTTTTCCTCCTCTCCCTTGACTGGCCTGGCTGCGATCGTTGATCGAAAAATACATTCTTCTGATCTTTCTTAGTAACGTCCGAACAATCCTAGCCTGTTATGTAGGTATTTGCACCCAGAATGTTGCGGTGCCCATTGAGTCATGTTCCTGTGTTCTTAAAAACTTACCTAAAGTAGTAATACACACAAAATACCATGGCTGTTCCGTTGCCTGTAGATTGCTTGGTTGTGGCTCACAATCTCTTTCTCTCTCTGCTTTTTCCCATTTCAGGATGAATCTCATTTTCTTAAGAATGGGAAAACTGCTCGATGTCGGGCTGCATTGCCTCTCCTGAAGGTACAGTTTTCAAAATGGGATCTTTGACTGTGTGTAACAGAAGAGTGATGGAAAGCTTATTGGAAAGCTCAGAGAATTTTGCTAGACACTGCAGTGATATACTGATAAAGGCCACACTGAGTGTCATAATGAAATGGTCTCTGATCTAAAGTCTCTCCTCATCAAGCCATGCTGGTGTGACTGTAGGCAGTACAGAAGGATTCTGATGTCAGAGGCGATAAAACACTTTATAGTACAGGCAATCCCTGCATTATCAGCGGCTAAGTTATGAGCAGCCCACACTTATGAAGGAACTGCCATAAAACCCATTATTATTATTATTATTTTTTAAATTACTGCAAAAATCGTCATCACGACAGAGAGAGAGAGGAAGTGAAAGGGGAGAGAGGGAGGCCTCCCAAGCAGGCCTCCGTGTGCCCCTCCCCCTCCAAAGAGGGAAATCTCTCCGGCATGTCCCTGCTGCAAAGAGGAGGCACTGGTGAGTTTGGGCGGGTAGGTGGCCTAGAGATATTTGTGGTTTTTCCACTTCATGGGCGTCCTGCATCCCTAACTCCCATGAATGTGGAGGGTTGACTATACCTGATCTGACTTGCATACAAATTCAACTAAAAGATTACTTTCTGTTTTCTGAGGAACAAAACTTGTTTGTAACCTGGGGCCCTGCCTGTACTTTTATTAGCCTGTACTGTGCTCTTGTCATGGACTATGTAAATGATCCAGAGAGCTTTGGCTGTTAGGAGGTATAGAAATGAAATGAAATATACAAATCAGTGTAAACAGCAATCAGTATTTCTCCTGATTCCCAATTGATTGATGTGCTGCTCCATTAAGATAGGAGATTGTTAACTAAAGGCAACCCATGTCAAGTGTTTGTTTAGTTGTTTCTCTTTGCAAATGAGACTTAATTGCAGAGGGGAGTATTCTGCTTGAAGAGTCTGAGTTGGGAAGGCCATAGGGGCTTGAATTTGGTGTGATGTTTTTGTGATTGACACTTGCAGATATGACAATATATTCTGATAAATAGATGAGCAAAAATGTTACTTTCATCAATGTGGCATAGCAGTTAAAATTCTGCTATGCTTTGTGCATGATTAGGGTCTTTTTGCACAGTCAGCACACTGTTTGCTCAGTTTGTTTTGTTTGGTCTATCATCAGGGATGTTGTTGTATAGTAAATGCACATTTGTTGTGAAAAACACTCAGTGCAGAAGTTTTGCTTTTGGCTTAGGGATATTAAAACTTCCTAAAGTCAATTTCCTAAACTGACAGAGGGTGAGCCTCCTCCAGACTGTGCACCTGTGCCATTCTGAATGCTTTGTGGAAAGCAGTTGTGATCGATGCCATAAATAGGTCTATGATGAACTGCACAGCTCCTTCCTCCATGCCATATTGGTTTTGCATTATCTGCTTGTTTGTATATTGCCTGCACGTCCCTTGTTGTGCAAGGAACCATCTTAGTACACAATGACTTCAGGAGACTTTAGGAGCAGTGCGGGTAGCTCTTCAGTCCCCCTGTGTTGTGGCTGGTATTTCATGGTACTGGTAGCGTATTTGCTAAGAGAATTGCACAAAGGTCTTCTGTTGAGCTTATGTTATTTTGTCATGCAGAATGGCCATTACAGATGCACAATCTTTGTGATTATCTGCAACCGTTTTGAGAATGTTATCTAAAATGGTATTCCTTGCACTAATTGTAAGCAAGTTCAATTGCAACCTTTGCTGTTTGCCCTAATTCCCTTCTTTCCTCTCCTTACTATTCCTTCTTGCTGGTACAGCTGAGTTGGGCTAGTGTTATGTGACTGAGGGGGTGTTTCCTACCTGCTCTTTGAACAGGGCTTGGTAAGAACATAAGATGACCCCAGGTGGATTGAAAGAAAGCTCACCTGCTCCAGCTGTTTCCAGGTGTGGTCAGCTAGGTGTTTCCTGAATAATAGCCTTCTTCTATGGTTTGTCCTTCACATCTGACAATCAGAAGTACACTCTCTTAGAACGTGGAGATTTCATTTAGATATCAGGGCAGGTTGCATAGACCTGTCCTCTATGCTTCAACCCCCATGAACATATGAAGTCTCCCTATTCCAGGGCACTGAACTTTCAGCTGAAGAGGTGAATAGTGCTTCACAGAAGCTCTCAGGAGGTGGATTGAAGTGGTGGCCAGAGCCAAAGAGCTGGGCCAAAAATACGACCATCTTTACTTAAAATCTTTGCTGTCAGTAACTAAGCCTTAGGAGAGGCATTTCAACTTTTTAGAATGTGTGGAAAGGTGTATAGAAGCCAGGAAACCAGGAAACTAACAGTGGTTAGAGAAAGGAGACCGGGCCGTGGCCCTCTGTGGAGCCCCCAGCATGCAAGATTTGGCCCCCAAGCCTGAGGTCCTGCACTTGTATGCTTGCCTAGTCCAGACCAGTTCTATCTACTTTGAAAGCAGGTTTCCAGTATTCCCAATCTGTGATACTTGAGAATCTTGTAATGAAAAAATAGTTTCTACAAATGAGCTACAGCTATTACTTAGCAATAGAGCGAAAGTGGCAGTTCCTGTTGCTGTGGCTAAGTAGCGAAGATCCGTTTCTAGTGCAGGAGCAGGGTGGGCCAGGTGCTGGGCCCTTTTGCCATCTCTTTGATGGGCACATTGTAGCCAAGTAAATGCTGTATTGTCACCACCCAACAGAGCACATGATAGGGTTCTCTTGCATACACTAATCCAATTTTCACGGTTCCTTTAAAAAGAGGTCACCAATCTGCCATAGTATTCTCTTATTAGATTATTTGAATGCCAATGCTCATGGCCTCTTTCAGGGCATTACCCGTTTCAGAACTTTACAGACTTTTTCTTTTTTTAAGTGCTAGTCTAGTTTTTGCATGCAGAAACATAACAAAATAAAAAATAGAGGCAAATGAGTGTACAAGAAATGAGACACGTCTGTACTTGTCTTGACACCAGACAGCCAGCTGGGCTATACCTGATGAGCTTTTAATCGCATTCCTTTCCCACCACCTAGTTGTGGTGAATGCTGAACATGTTAAGCATGCTGTCCCATGAGTGTTAGACAGGAACGAGTGCTATCACTCACAGCATTCCACCATCTGGCCATGCTGGCTGGAGAACGCTAGGAGCTGTGGTACCTGTTTTCTGTCTAAAAATGCATGTTGCCTATCACTTTAGCTTCACTTAATAGCAGCATGTATAAAATAAGTTCCAAAATCATAATAGTACAGACTTGAGCATTTAAATGCTTTTCTGAATAAAATCAAGGCAAATACATAATTGTTAATTATTCCAAAGTGTCTGAAACATTGAGATATTAACTGCTGTGGGATATTAATGCATTCCAGGTTACAGATTCAGTTTCCAAGTAATGTGTTCAAGTGAAGCTGCCTTGAAGAATAATGATCTGTCTTTATTTGCTATAAATATTGATATGTCAGTAGCTATCAATTAAGTTGATTTATTCTGAGGCTAATAGTTACTCTTCCATGAGTATTTAATACAGATCTCAAAAGTATGATTTTCTGGTTTGTAATGTGAAAATCCTTAAGCTGGCTTGAATGAAGGATATATAATCAATAATGGATTAATAAAGAGCCTCTAAGCTTCATATCATTCTGAAATTCTGTTGAAGACTAGATCTGAATATTGTATTTTGGTGGGGGGGAAGTAGGCATCATTAGAATATTAAAAGCTTTTCCTTAATCTTTTATATCATTTAGGCATTGATGGCTTCTTAAGATAAAGT
The DNA here is from genome assembly GCA_023646645.1 of Varanus salvator macromaculatus. Lineage (NCBI taxonomy): Eukaryota > Metazoa > Chordata > Lepidosauria > Squamata > Varanidae > Varanus > Varanus salvator. The sequence goes on along the minus strand of JAIXND010000755.1, from coordinate 24,298,113 downwards.
GGCATTTTTTACAATCCATTTTTTGCTTTCGAATATAAATTGCTGAGGAAATGACTTTAGGGCACTGATGTATGGAATCTTCAAGTAGGCCCATGTATAAAACATGGGGCTAAAGCCTGAAATTCCATGAGTTTCAAAAGTAATTATTCATAGAAATGTTCCCTGTGTCTCCAGTGTGGTACCCTAAATCCTGCAGGGAAGGTTGTTACTGCTCTGTTAGCTTGAGACTGCATGCGTAGGAGTTAAGAACCTATAATTTGGTCAAGAAATACCATCTCCAAAACTTCCAAATTATCCTGATTAGTTCTGAGTGGACTCTTAGCCCCTGGAGTTCTTTGGGACTGCAGCTTTCTATAGTTGTGTCCTGGGAGCAGCCTCCATCCTAAGATGTACAAATAGGCAGAGCAGTTCTGCCAACTCTGTTTTCATGGACATAGCTTCCAGATCTCCAGCCCTAGCTGGCATAGCCAGTAGTGAGGGTTGATGGGAGCTACAGGCCAAAAGATCTGGTGAGCCACAAATTGTCCATGGCCTTTACCACATTTGTATTTTGATGGGGAAGCCTTGTAAGTCAAGACAATACTGTGTAAGCTCTGTTTAAGTTCTGTGTGGGCTAAACGTACAGTCCTACACCCCACCCCATGTTCATGGTCGGAAGGGGTTAGAATCATATGATGGTCCACTTGGCCTCTGTTAATGGACAGGAATGTTGTGGTGGGGGTGGGCATCATTGTAGTGGAAGCCCCCTCTACACTCAGGTGGGGGTTCTGGCAGTTTTTCTGCTGGTGCTAGCAGGCAGACCCCAAATGGAGAGTTCTGTGGGCTGGACAGTAGTGTGAAGTATCTGGCAAGGTTAGAAGATCCTCACTTCACTGGTCTCCACTGATCCTACTTAGGATTACCTTGTAAAATCCTTGCTTCCCCACATGTGTAGCAGCTAAACCTAGTCCTCACTGAAGTTGTCAAGCTGTGTGCAGCCTGAATACACCTGTGTATACCTGTGTATACACAGGAGGAAGTTTCCTGTTGCATGATGACAGATTGCAATGTGGACACTTGCTGCCTCTTCAGAAGCTTAGAAAACGGCTAAGTGTTGAATGTGTCTGCTTGTTAGGTGTGCTGTCATATGAGCCTTGAATCTGTAGCCTGAAGTGGTACAGCCCAGATATAGGTTGACTACCTCAGTGAGAACTAGGCCAAAGCTAGTCATGTGTTGCTATTTTGTTGAGGGACCTACTTAATGATGTGTTTTATGAGAGCAAATCACGTTATCTGAAACCCTAATGTGGGTAAAAAAGCATGTATACCCAATTCCTAATACTTTGCAAACACACTAAGCTTCTAGCAAAAGGCATATTTACTCGGTCTACTTTGGGTATCTTGTAGGTGTCCTATTAATGGCTTTGTGTCTACAGTGGACTGTGCAGAGCTGAAGCCACTCTGGCATGTCATTCCTCAGCAGAGGCTCCAGATTCATATAGTTTGTCCTACAGAAAAAGGGTTTACTTTTGGGAACGTACAGATCTCTTGCCTCAAGACGCTGTGCTGCTAAGGGATTCTTCACATATTATGGATAATGCAGGTTCATACTATGGATAACGCACCTATTATGGATAATGCAAGTATTGCCTTGTTTTGCTCCTCTCTTAATGCTTGAAGGGAAAACAGAATGTTTGACGTGCTGTTCAAGTTCCTATAGCAAATGCATTGGTCCCATTTGTTCTCCCCAGTATTTATTTTTCCAAAGGTGATTTCTTGACTATCTCCTTTATGTAACTTCTATCATAAAGCAGAACGTGGTCTCAGTGAGGCATGGATTAAGATCGGAAGACGTTTTGGCTGTTGCTTTCATCATTGTTATGTGGGTTGGCTTCTTTGTCAGAGAGCCATCATAGATAAGGATCGTGAGCTTACTGGATAGAGATCCTTTTAAAATGAACTGGGTGTGCAGGACAAAACTTGCATGAAGATGGTGAGCCTTGGAGCAGGACTGGCCATGGTGTAGTGTACTGGTGCAGTGTACTGGTGCAACTTTCAGTACATTCAGGCTAAAATTCAGCAGATGTGGTTATCCTTCACTGTAGGAAGCTGCATTGGTTGAATTTGTCTTTTTCAGAGCTTTTAAAGCAGCGGGAGCCTGGGAATATGGTAAATGTGCCTTGTGGAATCACTTCTGCTAATGATGTTATGAAGCTGTATTAAGCTGCACTGGTTCACCATTGGGAAATACAAGTAACATGAATGCATCTCTTTTATATGTTGCTTTTAAGCAAAATAAATAACGTGTCTAGAAACAGGGGTGCTGGAAACCTAGTACATGTAGTTTTTCTGAGTGTAGAAGGAATCCTTTTCATTATAGTGGCTAAATAAGATAAGTTGAATATCTTTTTTTTTTAAAGTGGCCTTTATGTGGGTTTATTTTGCTTTAGAGAAAGAAATGTAGTTGTAAAAATCTTCTAGTCCTCAAGTTAGTTTTCTTCTATTTCTTTTGTATGTTTAAAAACTTGCAGTACCCTTGTTTTCCTAAAGCTGGAAGGACTGCTGACATTTAAAGTAAAATTGTTTTGGACTAGTTCACTTCTGGATGTAATTTAAGTGCCCTGAGGTGGTCACAATGGATATATATTTAAGTTATTTAGATATTAAATTTAAGACTTATTCCAGTGTAATAATAGCCATGAGTTACAGTGCTGTTTTGAGATTGAAGTAGCATTTCTAAAAACTTACAGAAACTGTCTCCCCACTGGTCCCAGTTCTTTCTCTCACAGAAAGAAAAGGCTTCTGCATTGAAATTACCATCAGATATTTCCATTTTGTGTCAGGCAGGACAACACACACTTTAAATGTTAAACAGCTGACAAGGGCAGAATAAGAAGGAATTGGGAGGATAGTTATAATTGTATATCCAGCATGATGTGCATTTAAATAATAGCCATCATGCCAAGCAAGTCAGACAGCACACTGCAGGCCACCTGCTGTGAAAATCATTTTAAAACCCAGGAAATCATTTGTATGAGAATAAGGCACTTATGCATGTTCAATGAATTTTATTTTCTGGTGTATTCCTAGCCATCCTTCTGCACTTTGAAGCTCTTGGATATCCAGTGGAGAGACCAGAGTATTGTGTCATTGGCTCTGCATTTGAATGTGCATATAATTTTTGAATTTCTCTTTTTTGGAAGCAACTTCTCTGTCTTTTCTATTGCCCTCATCATGAATTGTGCCACTGGTGCTCACAGCAGCAGCGTCACCGCTGTCAGTAGCATTGTCCTGCAAGGCAGCATTGTATCCCTTGAGATTCCAATTAAGATTATTTTAGTATTTCAGTGGCCATTCAGTCCAGCACCCATTACTGGCAGGCACAGAGCCTGTGTTCTGTTTTGTATGATCACCCATGGCTGACTGTGACTTCCTAGCCACAGTGGGTTGCAGCATCGGTGAGCACCAAGTTCTCAGTCCGTGGTATTGTGTTCTGTTCAAACCTGGCAGGAGTGGGTAGCTGGGGTGGTAAACTAGCCACTCAGAACACGTGGGACATTCTAGGGTTGTTGGTGGCTTGCCAAGCACCCCAGCAACTCACCTTTGTCACAAGAAGGGATGGCAAGGTCCCCAGTACATCCCAATTCTTCAACTGGTGGCTGCTGCTGTGATGACAAACCCTGCAGGAAATTCACCTGCGGTGGCTTCTCACTTCATCCAAGCTAGGCCAGATAAGAGTGGTTTGCTTCAGCTTCCCTAATGGAACCTTCCTCAGCCTAGTGCCCTCCAGATGTTCTGGACTTCAGCTCCTATCATCCCCAGCCAGCATGGCCAGTGGCCAGGAATCTAGGAGTTGTCATCCAAAACATTTGAAGGGCACCAGGTCGGGCAGGTTTGTCTTAATGAGTTGCCAGCAGAGGTGAGACCCATTGGTGCGCAGCTCACTTTCCTTCCCCACAGAGCTCTGTTAGCTCTGCTCATCAGTAGCACATCAAAACTTTTTGGAATCAGAATTGTTTTTACTTGTCCGGTTGGGTTGGTCACCATGTAATTAACCTTCTACAACCTTTATACCCCTTTAGGCTGCCAAACGAGTAATCTTGCTGTCAGGGACCCCTGCTATGTCCCGCCCTGCAGAGCTGTATACGCAAATTGCTGCCATCAGACCATCCTTCTTCCCTCAGTTCCATGCTTTTGGACTCCGCTATTGTGATGCTAAGCAGGTAATTTGGACATGGGGACCTATGGAGCAACAAGGCTAGAAAGTTGGATATAAGATTTTAGGTTTAGCTTGTATCTTCTTCCCTATCTTTTGGGAGTTGGAGCAAAAGAGAATTAACGATACCGCACCCTCTCCCCTAAGAATCTTCAGCAATCTGTATGTATAGCTAATAATGAATATTCATTTATTTATTTGTAACATCCAGCAATGTCCCCCAGTAATAAGATAAAAACATCAACAATATAGCCATATTAAAACATTAAAATAGCATTAAAATGACTTGAAGCAAGTTTAAAAGCCCAGTGGAAAGGATATGTTTCCCCTGCTTCTCAAAATGCTGAGACAGTAGGGACCAGTCTTAACTCTTATGGGAGATGAGTTTATGGTTTCAGAGCAATGTAGTAGCAGCTTTTACACCATCTGCAAGCAATGATGCCTTCGAAAGGGGATTCTTCTGAAGGATAGAACTGTCTCAAGATGCTCAAAAGGATGGTTAAAAATTGTTCTGGGATCCATTAAGAGAGTAATAAAGCTGGAATATTCTTAATATAAATAGTATTGTTTTGGTTAAACAATACCCCTTCCCAAACCTGAATCCCTCTATTTGAAAAATGCTGCACTTCAGATCATGGCAGAAAGTAACAAATCTCTTGCAAATGCAATAAGCAAAGATAAAGAATTAATTTATTCATTTACAATCCAACTCCTTGGCACTTCTGCCTCATAAAAGAAGTGCAACAACTGAAATGTCACCTGTTTGTTCATGATCTAAATTTTGTGCAAACTCCCCCAAAATTCTCTGGAGCTGTTTTTCAAAGTAGTTGATGTTATTTGTGGGCATTAAAAGATGGAAGAATGGACTTGGATTGTAGCAGATGCTTACATGGGAAAGGTTCAGGAACTTTCTTTACATTACATTCTTACATTACATTAAGAATGTAATGAAGTAACTTCTTCAACCAAGATCATGTGCAATTCAGAAAAAAGCAGCTTCTTGGCTTTGATGTGTGATATCCTAGGGAGGGATTGGCAGGTTTCAGGCTTGTGGGATTTACCTTGGTTTTTTACTAGGGTTCTGAAGTCTACTGGGATGATCTGTGGCTCAGTGATAGAACACAAGTTTTGTATGCAGATGGTTTCAGTTCCAAGCTCCAGTTTCTTCAGGGCTTACAGGCAGTGTCAACAATATTTGGCAAGATGGACAAAGGGCCTGATACATTATAGGGCAGCTTCCTATATTCCTAACAAAAGTCAGGTGGCTTAGGCAGGCAGAAATGCACAAAGAAGGAAGGAACAAGCTGCCACTGAGAACATGTTCAGCTCTGAGATTTGTAATTGGTACCAAAGTACAAGCAATTCTATGCCTGGATTGTTTTTTGGCAACCTAATTTAGAGAAGCGAAAGGATTCAAGGTGTTACCGGTGTAGGACAGTTGGGAATCAGAAACCCTTGCTGATCTACTGCAAATAACCCGTGATCTCTGGGTCCTAATCTACCTTCCACCCATCCCTGCCCCAGGGATCCAAGTCATCAGTTTCAACAGGTACAGCTTTATGAGGCTATGGAATTTTGCTGATAGACTAGTTAGGCTTTGAGGCTCTGAATAGGCTGCAGTTGTGTGGGGGTGCAGAAAAGCACAGAATGTGCTACTGGGCACAGAATTAAATTCTCTGAGAAGCTCAAGTTTCATTAAAAAGCAAATCCTTATTGCTTTGAAGGTGCCCTTGAAAATATGTGGGCCAGAAAGGTGAGTGAACCAGTGTTTGGACTGAGGCTTCAGTGTCCTACATAGCTCCTGGCCCTTTCCTGTGATTTTAATGGTTTAAAAAGTACAGAATGACTAGGAAAATGGATATGAAAAAGGTATACTTTATACAGATCACAGAATTAATCTTTTTTGGTGTAGTACTTGGATCACCTGAATGCCAAATGTAAGGCAAGTATGTTCTTGATTTGCCAAGGTTATTGCTCATATCTGCAATTCTTGGAATGTTAAATGTATTTAAGTCCCATTGCAACAGACAGTTGAATAAAAGGGTCTTTGCTGGTATCTCTCATAAGCACAGCTCTTGCAGTGGCTTTAATGATGTGCTAATGACAATGTAACCGTTGATACTCCCTGTTATATGTTGATTTCAGAGTCCTTGGGGATGGGATTATTCTGGATCATCCAACCTTGGTGAGCTGAAACTCTTGCTTGAAGAATCAATTATGATCCGCCGCCTGAAATCCGATGTGCTTTCCCAGCTTCCTGCAAAGCAGCGCAAAGTGGTGGTGGTAGCTTCTGAAGGCATGAATGCAAGAACCAAAGCCGAGTTGAAAGCAGCTGCAAAAGCAATGGCAAAGGGTTATAAGAGTGTGAGTTGGACAAGAACATGGCTGCATGCAATTTGTAAAGTCAGTTGCCTGGGCCTGCCATGGTCTGTGAGTGGTTGCCGACCCAGAGTACCAAAGCACAGGTTGTGCTGTGACATGCTGCTATATCTGAACCCGACAAATTGACTGAACAACAGTTATACGTGTCATTCCAGCTCAAAGGCTACTACGCCATGAAGACTGCTGTGAGTTTAAGAATTCTTAATCTTAAACTGGGTGCTGAGACTGTCACGTCTAAACTGTGCTTTGCCTTTTGTGTGTTTGGAAGCTCAAACTTCTTAATTAGGGTTAGCACAAACCAAGGGTTGGTGTGATGTCGTAACTGAACCACCATCTCCATGGCTGTAGTTTCAGTGCACAGGAAAGTGTGGTTTTCTCCACATGGCTTTGCTGCAAGACTGCTGGTTGGCCAGAACCACTTTGGCATTAGTGCTTCATGTGCAGTCTTTATGTGTGACTTCCCTGTCTGAGCACAGATGGGTCTTCAGGGGAGAGGCAGGGAGGAGGAATCTACTTTGGATACACTGGAAGTAATGCCAGTTAAGCCCTTGTGCAAGGCAGATTGCAAATATCTCAGGCCAAAACCTGTGTGTCCCACAGTAAAAGGTAAAGGTAAAGGTAAAGGTTTGCCCTTGACGTTACGTCCAGTCATGCCTGACTCTAGGGGGCGGTGCTCATCTCCGTTTCCTAGCCGAGGGAGCCAGCGTTTGTCCACAGACAGTCTCCGTGGTCATGTGGCCGGCATGACTAAACACCAAAGTGCACGGAACGCTGTTACCTGCCCTCCGAAGTGGTACCTTTTTATCTACTTGCATTTGCATGCTTTCGAACTGCAAGGTTGGCAGGAGCTGGGACGGCGCACGGGAGCTCACCGGGACCTTTCGATCAACCAGCCCAGCAGCACAGCGGTTTAAACCACTGCGCCACCTGCAGTCCCTGTCCCACAGTAGGCTCTTCCAAAAACTGGGCTGAGGCCATTAGGTTAGAGACATTTCAAACATGCAAAAAGAAGTCTGGGTTTGCCATTGTAGCTGAGCTAATCACTGCTCAGTGATGGATCACCTTTAGTTTGATAGATGTGTGTGCCGCCTTGATATGTGACATTTTATTTAGTGGTCTACACAGTATACAGTAGCTCTTTGCTACATTTGAAATTAAATGATTTATCAGGGAGTGTTTAACCATAGAGAAAATTCTCCTTTGTGTTAACTCTTTTTCAAATTCCCAGCCTGTTCTGCTCTGTTCTGTTCTCCATGTGGAAAACAATCCCTGGAATTTCCAGGTAGGACTGGAAAATATATGGAAAATAGGAAACATGGAAACATATTTAGGGACAATAAGAAAAGGGATCTGGGAGTTACTATCCTAATGACAGCTAACTACTTCTGTCCAGCATGCTGTGGTTCCTGGTGGGATTTCACAGGTTTTCTTATAAGTACAGTAAAACCTTGGATTGCGAGCATAATTCATTCCGGAAACATGCTTGTAATCCAAAGCACTTATATATCAAAGTGAATTTCCCCATAAATTTAAATGTAAATAAGGTTAATCCGTTCTGTAACTTTTATTTTTAATCACAAAAATTTGAAGCGGAGGGGGACGGGTGTGATTGCGGGAGCGCTCGGTGGGGGGGAGGCGAACACGATTGTGAAAGCGCTTGGGTGGGAGGAGATGTTGCTGTATTCAAACCCGCAGCGAGAGAGAGAAGAACCAGCACTCAGTTGTGACGTGACACTCACCGGGCAAAGCGCATGTAATACTCGTACTGCAAGACATTGCTCATTTATCAAGTTAAAATTTAGAAAAACTTTTTGCACGTCTTGCAGACCAAGTTACTTGCAATCCAAGGTTTTACTGTATTAGAAGACTTTACAAAAGCTGCCAGGTTTTGGGGAAGAGAATTTGAGCATATAGATTCCATAGAGCTGTGCCTTTTTTCTCTTAAAGGACAGTGTTCTATACATTTCCTGGTACTGGACGTGGTGGCGGCAACATACATTTTGAAGCTAGCTGCACCCAAAAGGAGAATACGTCAGGGTGATATTTAATTTCTATTAGATTGATAGGCATATGCAGACTCAAAAGTTTTTCACATGTGAAAAATGATCCAATAACAAGATATTGTGTTAGTCTATCTTATCATCTGAACTACTATCAACAATTTTCCAGGCATCACTGATGGGTTTTTCAATTACTTGTTTGCAGAAGCAAGAAGAGAAGGAAGCTCTCATTCTTTTTTACAATAGGACTGCAGAAGCCAAAATCCACTGTATTATGTAAGTTGGTGTTTTGAGTAGAATGTAAGCAACATGACCAGACAACCCTTATTATGGTGGAAAGGATATGGCAAACACAGATTGCGGCAATATCAAACATATTAATTGAAACACTTCTGGGACAGTACTATTTATGTTTAGACTGAAAAAATGTTCTGCAACCCCCAGCTTGTCCCAGACAGCCATAGGGTTGTGTCTTTTAAGCGTTTTAGTAGTGACCTCTATATTAAACCAGCCTGGTAACTCTATTTTAGATGTCCTTAGTGTGAGATGTTAAAATTAATATCTTAAATGTACTTGACATGCTGAAGACTGAGATGATGTTTTGCTGAAAATTAATTGTTCTCTTTTTTATTGAGAATTTCTGAATCACTTGGTGATGAACATAATCATCATCATAATGGGGTGTTCATTTTGACTTGCAATATTTTTTTACACTTGTGAAAAGACCTGGAAAATGGTTTTCTACTTTGTATAATTCAAGTGTATGCAAGAAGTAGCTCCCAGGAACTGGTGATTTGCTGGAATAGCTCATTTTCTAAATAAAACAAGAAGATAAGAACTGATATAGCATTGAATATACTTCCAAAACAACAGTCACATCTGTATCTGCATTTTCTTTCCTCTTTTTAAAATATAGAGAATACATCCTAGAATTATTGGAAAGTGGAAGAGAAAAATTTCTGGTATTTGCTCATCACAAACTAATTCTAGATGCAATCACTGAGGAACTGGAGAAAAAGGTAAATGACTTGATAAATTTGTGATTTCATCTTGTCCAGGGCTTTGAAAACCCAGTTAGTTGACATATTGGGCTGGTTGGCATGACTTAACAGTCCACTGTGGATTATTTATGCCTCAGTGTTCTGTGGTGGATGCTTGTGGCCATTTTAAATATTTAAACAATGACTCGTTGTATTGGCCAAACCCAGGGACCATGGGTAATGCAGGGATTAAACAACCCTTGAATAATCAATCAACTGACAATGAATATTGTGATGGTTGCTTTAACCTCACATAACCCATAGTCCTTGGAGTCAGACAATACAACAAGCTGTGTTTGTATCATGAATATTAAAAAAACTGTTTAGTCTGGCCACCATGTGTAGGAGTTTACCATGGCATGAACAAGCCACAATGGACAGTAGTGATCATGTGAATTGGGTCAATATGAAGCTGTCAGAAATCATTCTTAATGGTGGGCAACAGCTCATTCCATACATGTTCTTACTCTTATCTTGTGTTTTCCAGAATCTACAAAGTACAGACTTTACCATAGGAATGTATAGGATTAAACAAATCTACAACAGAAGGAATTAAATACATGATAAATAATGTTCTGGCAGTCAGATCTCATTCCGAAAACCAATAACAAGTCAGGAACTAAGTTTTTTAACTGACTATTTAAAATGAACTGGTCTGCAAACTTGGCCAATATAAAACCATCTATGAATGTGATGCATGCAAAGCAATATGAAGAGTGGCAACAATTTACTTTTTAAAACTGATTTAGCAGAATTTCATCAACTGGACATCTGACATAGTTTCAGTAGCAGAATACGATCATCAGGTGTTCAGAAATTTTGGCTCGCCTTTGTGACTGGCCAAAATTGTGATTTGCTCCTCCCTACTGATTACTATTGATTCTCTGGCTTGGAGGTTCGTCTCCAATATTCAACTGAATTTTGGAGAAGTTTCACTGTCTTCAAGTAGCTCCAAAATTGAGAGTTAGACCCCAACCCATTTCTCCATTATGCAGGTGTGTTCACTGGATTAAAAGGTATAGCTATCACTACTGACCTGGTACATACATTTGGAACCTTTGTCCTTCATAAATAACAACACTTCATTAGTCTATCCTATACTTCATAGCTTAGAAACCACTGTAAGACTAAGCATTTTCCCCTCATCTATCACTTTGGTGCCTAAGTTGAAATTTAATGGCAGATCTCCTGAGTCCAAGCCCAACTTGTTGTCTCTGTCAGTGATGGCCTTCATGTCAGGGGTTCCTTAAGTATGTGCCAAGGGAATTTGTAAAACAATTTGCATGAATACTGTTAATTTTTCTTCCTTTCCACAAGTGTTCAAGTGATTGATTGATCTGCTGTTTGACTGAATATGAATGTTTTGTCAATGCACAATCAGGGTCAGCCAATATTTTAGTTAAGACATAGGCTGGGTTGAGAACCTGTCCCAGATGGTGAGGGGAAGGGTCAGATGAGGCTAGGTTAGAGGCAGGCCAATATGTCTAGAAGCAGGACCTCCAAAGCACAAGGAAAGTTGCTTTGCATATGGTATACATTATTAATCGGACAGGCTGTTGGGTTCATTTAAAGCTGCGAGAGAGATCTGAAGATAAAACTGGATACTTCCAATGTCTGGATGGGAGATCACACAGATATTTCATGTATACTGTTCTAAACTGCTTTCAGAAAGGTCAGTGTATTAAATTGAATGAAGGACTAGCATAGGAAGGTGACAAATGCAGCTGTCAGATCAACAAAACTTTGTTTGGCATGGTAAAGTGTAGGACTCTGGTTTCAATTCGGTGATGTCAGAGGAGCAGACCCTGATGACCACTGACCTCTTGTTTCCCCTCCTTCTCTTTCAGCATGTTGGGTACATTCGTATTGATGGCTCCACACCCTCCGCTGAGCGTCAGTCTCTTTGTGAAGAATTTCAGTTCACCAAGAAGCACTCTGTGGGTCTCCTCTCCCTAACAGCAGCTAACATGGGGCTTACCCTCTCGGCTGCTGATTTGGTTGTATTTGCAGAATTGTTCTGGAACCCAGGGGTAAGAAATCAGAGGTGCTTGCCTGACCAAAGGAAGGGTTCATAACGCTTAAACCCTTTCAAATCTTTCTTGTTGGTTTATATTGGAATGTTCTTGTATTGCAAACCGTTACACACTTCAAAGCATGCATTCCTTTTGCCAATTTGGGTTATCAGTTGCAGAATTTCCATGCACTTAAAAATTATTTTCAGATCATGCTGAATATGCAAATATCTATAAAATAACCATGCACGGGGGTGCAGGCATGGATGCTCATATGCATTGTGGACCCACTTCAGTTCTATTGGTGTTGCACACACATGCCTGGATAGGGTGAGTTGTCCTGAGCATGAAAACAGAAGTATGCAAAGTGGCCCGCTTACTAATTTCAAGAGGTCTTGAGCCTCAGTTTCCTCTTTGTAGATGGGAGGGCGAGCACTTCCTTCAGTTCTCTTGACGTTTATCAAGTTTGTCAGCAACTTGACAAGGAAGAGCCATCATCCCTGTTGGGGATGACAGCTGCAATCATGATTCCCCATGTCTCTTTTGTTGTTGTTGTTTTAAATTTTTATTTGTATATATATATTCACAGGTTTTGATCCAAGCAGAAGATCGGGCACACCGAATTGGGCAAACCAGTTCTGTGAATATTCACTACTTGGTAGCAAAAGGCACAGCTGATGATTACTTATGGTAGGAAGAAGAAAGGGTTTCATCATTTGGGTGTGTGCGGGCATTTTCCAAGTTGTGATTTATGATTTTGATCCTGAGAAAATGAAGGTCATCCAACTTTCTCTATCATGTTTAGTGATCAGGTAGGTATTAGGTGAGTGACATTCCCAGTGGATTCCCATATCTGCCCCTGCCACCTTATCAAATCATCATAAAAATATCTGCATTCAAGAAACCTTCAGCCAGAAGCAGTTCTGGAATGTTGGCATCCATCAACACTCTCTGTCACAAATGTCATTAACGTTCATAACTACCTTGCTTTTTCCTTGGTTTTCGGTTTGCAGAATTTTGCAGGGATTCAATTTGCAGAAATTTAAGGCACCTCAGAAGGTTCCTGGCTTAGATCTTGCAAAGTCACAAATTGCCTTTTTAATGGAAGCTCTTACTGCTGAGACCAGATCCACTTATGCTCAGCTGGAATCCATCTATTGCATTTCTGTTACACTTCTTCAGTGATCCATAGGGAAAGCCCATATAGTTCAGTGAAGCTGCTGTTTTGCATACAGAATGTTCTGGGTTTAACCTCCAATATCTCCAGATTTGGCTGGAAAGGCTCCTGCTTGAGGCTGTGGAGAGCTGTTGCCAGACCCTAGAAGGCAGCTTTCTAGGTTGATATTAATGAATGACAAAAAAGATAGGATATACCTAGCAATGCATATAGATATAGTGGTGGAAAGCAACCTATCCCACTTCACTGGACAGTGACAGGGAGTGGTCCACAATCAGTGGGGACAGATGCTTTCATCAGAAATTTTGTTCCCTTCTCAAGAGCCCTGAATATCAACTTTACAAATAATTACCTTCTTGCCTTGCAAGGAACTGAGATCTTGATGTATCGCCCACACATGAAAGAAAGCTAATGACAGTCATTTTCCCATTTTACTTGTAAATCACTGTCCATGAAATAGCTGGCACAAGAGTGGGAGAAAATGTGCAGTTTGCTGGGGTGGAAGTGGTGGTGGTGGTGGTACTCTTTAGCTCCCCTGTTCCTCAGCAGTGTGAAGGCTGTGTGAGTGCCTGGTCTACCTGCGTGATTCTGCACCCTTGTCTTGTCCTCTTTTCTCTTGCAAATAAGTAAGGAAGAATTGCTTCTCCTGGGATTGGTTGGCATGGCCACATTTATTGCAGCTGCTATAGATCTGATGTGGCCTGCTTCTTTTACAGGGTGCACTTGGGGCTCATCTGTGAGAATAAGCTTGCCAAGTGGTGAGCTCATCTTGTGGCCGAACACACTTTGACTGATTGTACCAAAGGGTTGTGTGATGATAAAGCCCAAAGAGGTGACACCATCTTGACACTAATGATGATGTCTATGCATTTACTTTAAAGACTTGCACATCACTTGTCAAGAATAAGAGTCCTTTCAACGCATCTCATACAAACTGTTTTTAAGCAAACACCGTCGAGCATTTAAAAGCAGCAATTTTTTAAAACATTTCAAAACCTAATAACTAAAGGAACTGTGAAAACACATAATGAGACCAATTAATGACCAAGTCCAATTAGAATAGGAGAGATAATAAATTAAACCAATCTAATATCCTGTTCGGGGCTGCAGGTGGCGCAGTGGTTTAAACTGCTGTGCTGCTGGGCTGGTTGATCGAAAGGTCGCCGGTTCGAATCTGCACACGGGGTGAGCTCCTGTGTGCCGTCCCGGCTCCTGCCAACCTTGCAGTTCGAAAGCATGCAAATGCAAGTAGATAAAAAGGTACCCCTTTGGTGGGCAGGTAACAGCGTTCCGTGCACTTCGGTGTTTAGTCATGCCGGCCACATGACCACGGAGACTGTCTGTGGACAAACGCTGGCTCCCTCGGCTAGGAAACGGAGATGAGCACCGCCCCCTAGAGTCAGGCATGACTGGACGTAACGTCAAGGGGAAACCTTTACCTTTAATATCCTGTTCAAAGTTATTTGAAAGCTAAGGTCTTTAGGGTCTGTCTAAAAGAGAACAGGAAGCAGGCCAAGAGGAAGATTTGAGAGGCTGCCACTGAAAAAGGCCTTATCTCATGTTTCCGCTGCCTTGAATGGTCCTACTTTTGAGTTCACAAGCAAGGCCTCTGTGGCCATGCTCAGGACCTTGGCAGACTCTGATAGGTACAAATGGTCCTTCAAGTGATTTGGTCACAAACCATCTGAGGCTTTAAAAGTTTGGGCCATCTCTTTTCTTTCTGTGCATGTCTGCATGTTTCCTTCTCTGTTGCTAGCACTGCCAGTGTCTCTGTGTGTATGCTTGTATCCCACCTTTCCAACAAATAGTGCTTAAGGTGCTATGTTAAAACATGCAGACATGTACACTCCACATTTTCTGATGATAATGTCTGTTCTCTCCTCTCCTTTAATCTGGAAATATTTCAGGTTATCTTACGCAATAGTAGCTTGACTAACATGTGCTGTATGTACCCTAAAGCAGGTGAAGCAGAATGCATGTTCTACTTGCATTCCTTACAATGTCCTCCACTTCACGTTGTACACTGAGGCTGAATATAATGTATGTATGTATAATTATGTATAATATACAGTTGGTTCTTCTCACTGTAAATGTTCCCACTGGTTATGTTCTTTGTCCTCTGCTGGGTACATCACCTGTCCCCAGTTAGTTTTCCAGGTTGCTAGATTTTGTTTTGCTTTTTGTTTTGCTTTTTTAAATAGTACAAGGTTTTTTAAAACAAGATTTTGCTCTGGACCTCCCTGCCTCTTCCCTAAGCCCATGTTGGCTTCCAGTGTAGCCACATAAGAAAGATATTGGGGAATTCTGTTTTTTAGGGGTTTGGGGGATCTGCACAGCCATTGTCATATAGTACACTACTGAATTGGCAGTTTGTCCAGAACAGAATGAATGCTTGAAAAAGGCAAATATTTTGTCCTAATGGGCTTTGTTTTGTTTTTGTAGTGGGGCACATATAACATTTCCTGCATTACAACATTTTGAAACAATAGAGGCTTGGGAAGTTCTGCATAAAAATCTGTCTCAATATTGCTATTGCAGCTTGGTGTTTCCTTTCACTCTCTGCTTCTCAGAAAAAATATCTCAGTTCATATAGAGAGGAATTGGGGGTGACTAGGGGAGAGAATTTGAGACATGGAGCTTAGGTCCTACTTATTGTAGAAATCTAAAAAGTCTATATGTGTGTAACTAGCATTGAAATTAGTTGGGTGCAGAATATATGGATTATAGACTAAAATTCTCATCAGCATGATCTGTGACCATTTTCATTTATTGGGATGGGAGCAGCTATCAGCCTCATGATGCTCTGAGCCTACTGGGTTATCACTTGAAATTTTGAACAGGATGCTTAATTGAAAGTCTCTTTTTGTCTGCTTTGATATTTCTAATGCCCTTTTCCTCCACTAGGCCCATGATTCAAGAGAAGATCAGAGTATTAGGTGAAGCTGGCCTGTCTGAAGCCAAGTTCTCTGAGACAGCCGAAGCTACTGATTACTACTACAAGGTAAACAACCTGGAAAACAACTCTTGTCCCTTTGAACATGAATGTATATTGTGGAGCATTTACTTTCTCTCTTATGTTCCCAGGTGCATGATGTTTCATGCAATAAAAAGAGAAAGTGGTTGTGAACATCTGTACTTGCCTAATATTTAGAGGAGGGAGATAGACACATGCAAAGCTGACAAGTTAAGATGATAAAGGAGCACAATTAAAGAGGCTGAATTTCAGGTGTAGCCAAAATCAGAGAGTACATTTAAGGTGAAGCCTATCCTAAGCACGCTCCCTCTCTCCTTGGCCAACTGTCACGTGTTTGCGTCAACAGCCTTGCTGCAGCAAGTCCTCCTGTTGTCTGGGAATCCCTTTTCTCCAGGAATCTGACCACCAACTGCAGTTGCTGGGCAATGGCTACTGTTCTGGTCCCCACAAGCTTTGATGTGGCACATGGTGCTGCCATTTGGGACACTGCCTGTGCTTGGGCCAAAGGCATCTCTTGGATGGTGTCATTGCAGTGAGTTTATTGAGAAGCTCCATGTGCTGCTGTTGAGACACACTGCTTGAGTGTGTCCCCTTTCTCTTCTCCACTCATAGAGCAAAGAGAAGACTTAAGGACTTTGATCTTTCTTTCTTCTTCTGTATGTCTCTCATTTGAATATTCTCTGTTGGTTAGCAGAGCTGTTTTGTCTATGTTTTTCTGTTTAAGTTTGCCAAAGATTTCCCCTTTGATTTCACAGCAGGACCCAAAGCAGCAGACCATCTTAAACCTTTTTCAGAGGACCTTCTCAAAGGATGCTGATGACATGGATGAAGCCCTGCTTGTAGAAGCAGTGGATGCATGTCAGGATTCTGGACAACGAGCTTCATCAGGTGAAGCAAAAGGAAACCTTTTCCAGTCAAGCCCATGCAAGCAACGGCATATAAGTGATTATTTTTGCAAACAGTAACATAGACAATTATGCTTAAGATAGTAGTTCAGGAGAAAAATCAGTGTGTTCAATAAACAATTTAGTAGTTCAAATAAAGATAGTATGTATTTTTAAATGTGGCTTTTTAAATCTTGCACACACAATATTTTTATATAGCAGAAGGAGTTTCTGACTTTTAAGCCTTTTTTACACATGTAGCCCAAGCCTTCATTTTTACTTGGAAGTAGTTTCACTAAATTTAATGGAACATTCCTAGGGAATATTGCAGTCCACATTGCAATTTAGATCGCAATTGTTTAATGAATTAAATTGCTGAATGATGGCACTGTAGGAGTTCCAAAAATTGCAGCGTTTTTCTACCAATGCATTGCTTGGGTGCAAGGTTTCCCCACTGTGGGTGAAGGTTCAGCATGAATAGAGTTTTGCTGATGAAACTGGAACTCAGGTAGTGGATCCAAACAACACTGTGTTTGTCAAATAATTTCATATTAAAAGGAAGTTATATTTTATCCGGTTTAGTGTTAGGTTCCATGAGAGACAGCCACTCATAAGCATTAGCTTAGCAGCTTCAAATTAACAACAAGTTCATCAATAATAAGATGAAAACAACAACAGAAACTTAACAGGAAGAATCACAAGGAATATTTATTATGACATTTAGCAGGACAACAAACAGAATGTATTTGATTCTTAATAGACATCCAAGCGAAATGTAGTCCTCTGGGTGTTTATTCTGAAGTAAGTCTACTATATTCAGAAGGACTTCCAGTTTAACGCAGCAATATTATATATGCATATTTAGAAACATAGAAACAGCGCGAGTCAGAAGGGGCCTCCCGGGCCATCTAGTCTGACCCCTGGCTCCAGCCGGCTTTGCTCACGACATGCCCACCATGTGCACGTCCAGCCTATCTTTGAACACCCTCACCGATGGGGCCTCAATGACCTCTTGTGGAAGCCCATCCCATATCCTCAGGGTCCTGACTGTCAGGAAATGCTTCCTGGCATCTAAATGGAACCTTGGTTCCCTGAGCTTGCTTTTGTTTGTTTGTTTGTTTGGAACACTTATATGCTGCCCCATTCGCAAAAGCCTTGGGGTGGCTTCCAATACAAATAAATAACTATACCAATACATAAAAATCTGGAGACATCCCAGCATAAATATAAAATCAATAAATAATTTCAACAATTAAAATAACGTTTAAATAAAAAGGCCTTGGCCTTGTGCCAAAAAACAAATAACGATGGTGCCAGGCAGACCTCTCTAGGGAGCGCATTCCATAGGTGGGGTGCCACCACAGAGAAGGCCCTCCTCCAGGTACTCACCCTCCTTATATCTTTCATGGAGGGTTCCCGGAGAAGGGCCTCTGCTGCCCATCTCAAGGGGCAGGAGGGCAGATATGCATGCAAGCGCTCCTTTAGATAACCAGGTCCCAAGCCATTAAGGGCTTTATAGGTGATAACCAGCACCTTGAATTGGGCCCGGACTTCGATGGGGAGCCAGTGAAGCTGACGGAGAACTGGGGTTATATGAGAACAACGCCCAGTCCCCATCAGCAACCTGGCAGCTCTATTTTGCACCAACTGAAGTATCCGGACCGTCTTCAAGGGCAGCCCCATGTAGAGTGCGTTACAGAAGTCTAATCGGGAAGTTACCAACGCATGTGTTACTGTCACCAGGCAATTGTTCTCCAGGTAGGGACGCAGCTGATGGATCAGCCGAAGCTGAAGGAAGGCACTCCTCGCCACCGCCGTCAACTAAACTTCTAGCGACAGCTCTGGATTGAGGAGCACTCCCAAGCTGCGAACGCTGTCCCTAAGAGGGAGTGCAACCCCATTCAGGACAAGGTCCAGGTCCCCTACCCCGAAGACCGAACCGCCTACCAACAGGACCTCCGTCTTGTCTGGATTGAGCTTCAGTTTATTGACCCTCATCCAGCCCATTACCTCAGCCAGGCACCGGTTCAGCACACCCACTGCCTCACCTGGATCGGCGGAGAACGAGAGGTAGAGCTGGGTATCATCAGCGTACTGATGATTCCGCAGCCCACACCTCCTGATGACCTCTCCCAGCGGTTTCATGTAGATGTTAAATAGCAAGGGGGACAAAATGGACCCCTGCAGAACTACATGGCATAGCTGCCATGGCGCAGAGCCATAGTCCCCCAGCACCACCTTCTGGAATCAGCCATTGAGATAGGAACAGAACCACTGCAAAGCGGTGCCTCCAACTCCCAATCCCGCTAGCCTATCCAGAAGGATACCATGGTTGATGGTATCGAAAGCCACTGAGAGGTTCAGGAGGACCAACAGGGACGCAGCTTTGCTCCGTTGGAGCGTGTCCTGCCTTCCTCTGCAGGGGAGAACAGGTCTCTACCCATCTCCATGTGACATCCCCTCACATACCTGTATGTCGCCAACATATCCCCTCTGAGTCTCCTCTTGTGGTGAGGGAGGTTACCCTGAGACTCGGTGATTGGGCCATAGTCACCCAGTGAAGACTAGAAACTACATCTTCCGGATTCCAGTACAACCCTCTACACTGCACTGGGAGCCCTGGCCTAATGAACAGGATATAAAAACCTAAATAAATACACTGGCTTCACTTTGAGATGCAGAACCTAACACTGAGTGTGACAGCAACATCAAAAGAACTTCTCCAGCTGGAATGGTGAAGAGGCTAAAAGCCAATGATCATGCCTTGAGATCATTAGCATATAGTCACATGACCAGAAAAGAAATTCAGTATGATTCACAAATAGACGAAAGACCATAACTGGGGATTAGGCATGAATTTTGTTGTTGTTAGTTGCGAAGTCGTGTCCAACCCATTGTGATCCCATGAACAACATTCCTCCAGGCCTTCCTGTCCTCCACCATCTCCCGGAGTCCACTGAAGCTCACACCAACCGCCTCAGTGACTCCATCTAGTCACCTCATTCTCTGCTGTCCCCTTCTTCCTTTGCCATCTATTGTTCCCAGCATTAGACTCTTCTCCAGGGAGTCCTTCCTTCTCATTAGGTGGCCAAAGTATTTGAGTTTTATCTTCAGTATCTGGCCTTCTAAAGAGCAGTCGAGAGTTGATCTCCTCTAGGACTGACCGGTTTGATAGCCTTGCGGTCCAAGGGACTCACAGGAGTCTCTTCCAGCACCACAATTCAAAGGCCTCAATTCTTCAGCACTCAGCCTTATTCGTTCGTTCGTTCGTTCGTTCGTTCGTTCGTTCGTTTGAATGTCGTCCTTTCGCATAGCCTCAGGATGGCTTACATAAATAAGAATAAAATAAAACATAATACAAATCCAGATCCACCCTGGCTGCAGATTGAAACCTATATAGCTAATGTTAAAAGTTATTAAAATATTGTTGAAATAAAAAGGTCTTAGCCTGGTGCCGAAAAATAAATAATGATGGTGCCAGGTGGATCGCTCTGGGGAGCGCACTCCATAGGCGGGGTCCAACTTATGGTCCAGCTTTCACAGCCATACATTGCAACTGGGAAAACCATAGCCTTGACTATACGCACTTTGTTGGCAGGGTGATGTCTCTGCTTTTTAGTATGCTATCTAGATTTGCCATAGCTTTCCTCCCCAGGAGCAAGCGTCTTTTAATTTCTTGGCTGCAGTCCCCATCTGCGGTGATCTTGGAGCCCAGGAAAATAAAATCTGTCACTACCTCCATTTCTTTCCCATCTATTTGCCAGGAAGTGAGAGGACTGGATGCCATGATCTTAGTTTTCTTAATGTTGAGTTTCAAGCCAGCTTTTGCGCTCTCCTCTTTCACCTGCATCAAGAGGCTCTTTAGTTCCTTTTCACTTTCTGCCATTAGAGTGGTATCATCTGCATATCTGAGGATGTTGATATTACTCCCAGCAATCTTAATTCCAATTTGTGATTCATCTAGGCCTGCCTTTCTCACGATGTGCTCTACATATAAGTTAAATAGGCAGGGCGACAGTATACAGCCTTGCCGAACTCCTTTCTCAATTTTGAACCAATCAGTGGTTCCGTGTCCAGTTCTCACTGTTGCTTCTTGACCTGCATATAGGTTTCTCAAGAGACAAGTAAGATGGTCTGGTACTCCCATCTCTGTAAGAACTTGCCACAATTTGTTGTGATCCACACAATCAAAGGCTTTAGCATAGTCAATGAAGCAGAAGTAGATGTTTTTCTGGAACTCCCTAGCTTTCTCCATGATCCAGCGTATGTTGGCAATTTGATCTCTAGTTCCTCTCCCTCTTCGAAATTCTGCCTGTACTTCTGGTAGTTCTCGGTCCACATACTGCTGGAGCCTAGCTTGTAGGTGGTTGAGCATAACTTTGCTAGCATGTGAAATGAGTGCAATGGTACGGTAGTTTGAACATTCTTTGGCATTGCCCTTCTTTGGGATCGGAATGTAAACTGACCTTTTCCAATCCTGTGGCCACTGTTGAGTTTTCCAAATTTGCTGGCATATTGAGTATAGCACTTTTACTGCATCGTCTTTTAGGATTTTGAATAGCTCAGCTGGACTAGCTGTCACCTCCACTACTGTCACCTCCACTAGCTTTGTTGTTGCTCAGACTTCCTAAGGCCCATTTGACTTCACATTTCAGGATGTCTGGCTTGAGGTCAATGACCACCCCATTGTGGTTATCAGGGACGTTAAGCTCTTTCTTGTATAGTTCTTCTGTGTAATCTTGCCACCTCTTCTTAATCTCTTCTGCCTCTGTTAGGTCCCTGCCATTTTGGTCCTTTATCATGCCCATCTTTGCATGAAATGTTCCCTTCATATCTCCAATTTTCTTGAAGAGATCTCTGGTCCTCCCTATTCTATTGTTTTCTTCTATTTCTTTGCACTGTTCATTTAAGAAGGCATTCTTATCTCTTCTAGCTTTTCTCTGGAATTCTGCATTCAATTCTTTGTATCTTTCTCTTTCTCCCTTGCCTTTCGCTTCCCTTCTTTCCTCAGCTATTTGTAAAGCTTCCTCAGTCAGCCATTTTGCTTTCTTGCATTTCTTTTTCTTTGGGATGGTTTTAGTTGCTGCCTCTTGTACAATGTTGCAAACATCCATAGTTCTTCAGGCACTCTGTCTATCAGATCTAATTCCTTAAATCTATTTGTCACCTCTACTGTATATCCATCAGGGATATGATTTAGGTCATACCTGACTGGCCTAGTGCTTTTCCCTACTTTCTTCAACTTAAGCCTAAATTTTGCAACCAGAAGCTCATGATCTGAGCCACAGTCAGCTCCTGGTCTAGTTTTTACTGACTGTATAGAACTTCTCCATCTTTGGCTGCAGAGCACATAGTCAATCTGATTTCTTTGTTGACTGTCTGGTGATGTCCATGTGTAGAGTTGTCTCTTGGGTTGTTGGAAAAGAGTGTTTGCTATGACCATCATATTCTCTTGATAAAATTGTACCTAGCCTGTGCCCTGCTTCATTTTGTACTCCAAGGCCAAACTTGTCTGTTATTCCGGTTATCTTTTGGCTTCCTACTTTAGCATTCCAGTCCCCCATGATGATAAGGACATCATTTTTTGGAGTTAATTTTAGAAGGTGTTGTAGACCTTCATAGAACCGGTCAACTTCAGCCTCTTCAGCACCAGTGGTTGGGGCATAGACTTGGACTATTGTGATGTTGAATGGTTTGCCTTGGATTCGAACTGAGATCATTCTGTCATTTTGGAGATTGTATCTCAGTACTGCTTTTCCTACTCTTTTATTGACTATGAAGGCTACTCCATTTCTTCTGAGGGATTCTTGCCCGCAGTAGTATACCTGATGGTCATCTGAATTAAATTCACCCTTTCCTGTCCATTTTAGTTCACTGATTCGTAAGATGTCGATGTTCAGTCTTGTCATCTCTTGTTTGACCACATCCAGCTTGCCTTGATTCATGGATCTTACATTCCAGGTTCCTATGGAGTATAGATCTTTGCAGCACCGGACTTTCCTTTTACCACCAGATACATCAGCAACTGAGTGTCCTTTCGGCTTTGACCCAGTCGCTTCATTCTTTCTGGCGCTACTAGTACTAGCCCTCCGCTCTTCCCCAGTAGCATATTGGACACCTTCCGACCTGAGGAGCTCATCTTCCGGCATCATATCTTTTTGCCTTTTGGTACTGTCCATGGGGTTTTCATGGCAAAGATACTGGAGTGGGTTGCCATTTCCTTCTCCAGTGGATCACGTTTTGTCAGAGCTCTCTGCTATGACCAGTCCATCTTGGGTGGCCCTGCACGGCATAGCTCATAGCTTCATTGAGCTACGCAAGCCCGTTCGCCTCGAGAAGGCAGTGATCCATGAAGAAGAACTGGCTAGTACCCAAAATTAATTTTGGATTCTTATGTGTTCAATAAGGAAGGTTTTGGAAGAGAGGTGTGTTCACATGTGTGCATACATGAAGACGAATCTGCCAGGGTGTGCTGCAACTAACTTCGTAAGGTCACTAAGTAATGCGTGTCTCTGAATCTGTGACTGGAGAGAAGGATTGTTAACAGCTACGTGATCCAGAGTTTTGTTACAGAATGCATTTGGGATTATAACAGCTAATCAAATGATACTTGGCCCTGTTTCGCCTTGTTATGATACTTTATTGTTGAAGGCGTTTTTTTTCTTGGACAAAAAAGGGTGGGATATAAGTAAAACGAATACATACATAAATTGAAAAAAAAACAAAAACCTTTATGTAGGTTGGTAGTTTTGTCCCATCTTTTCACTCTAAAAACAGGACTCTCAAGGTGACTAATATAAATATTAAAAGCAATCTGCAGCAATAAACTATTTTTAAATCTAACGCTGATTGCTACAAATAAAATGCAAAAAAATCCAGTTTGCTAGGGAAAGCAAATTAAAATGGCAGAATTTAAACCAAAGAAAACATTCAGCAAAAGACCAAAAGGGCACATTGGTCTTTGAGCAATTTCGTATTTTAGGTACTGCCAAGTAAAGGCCCTTTATTGTATCCCTAGCATACACCACTGTTGACAGTGGTAGGGAAACAAATGGGATTCTCCTGTCATCTAGACAGGATAGTTTTGCAGGGTGTTACTGTTTTACACTTCTGAAATGCTTAAAAAATGATAACCAGGATGACTTTGAATTGCGCCTGGAAATGAACTGGCAGCTAGAGAAGTTAGTATGAAGCTGATTCCGGCAAGCACCTTCACAGGCATGTTGTCCCAGCTGAAGTTTCTAAATATTCTCCAAAGTCAGCCTCACATAGAACTCATATAACAATACAGACTTGGAATGAAGCCGTATGTGGTTATGTTTGCCCTTTTCAGAAGGTAATGCAGTTGGCTCACCAGCCCAAAAGGATTTATTATGTGGTTCATGTGTTGGACTGGGGACACAGTGAATGTAGTCTTGGTCATGAAGGTCACGAGGTGACTTAGGGCCACTGACTTTCATCCTAGCCTACTTCACAGGATTGTTGTTGAGAGGATAAAATGCAAAAAGATAAGAACCTTGTAAGTCACCTTGGCTTTCTTGCAAGAGTGGTATAAATGTTAAAAAGCTCCTTTCAGGGTGGATATATTTCAAATAAAGAAATCCTGTATGTTGTGGTAATTATACCATTTAATTATTTCTTCCACCTGTCATATCCAGCAGTCATTTTGATTCTCATTTTCCTTATTTTCTTTTATACCTGGACTGGAATGCCTGATCAGGAGTCACTGCCAAAGCTGTGTGGAAAGCTGATGTTAAAAAAGATGAAGTATTTGATACATTCATTCATTTAAATCTTTTATATCCTGTCCTTCACAGTGTCTCAGGGTGGTAATGTAATAAAATATATCAGTAAGATAAAGTATCCAGATAATAATATATAAAATCAATCTTAAAACATTACTAAAATTTAAAATGGGGAAAAGATTTTCGCCTGATGCCAAAATGGGAAAAAATCAGCAGCCACACCTCTCTGGGGAGTTTATTTCATAGCTCCATATATTCTACATATAATGATACTGTTCGCTATACAGGGGAGTTCTGATTCAAAACTGACATTACTTTAAATGCGTGATTAGCATTTAGAACATATACACAGTCGGCTCGAGATCCTAAGGTGATGGCGAATAGAAGGGCTTTAAAGACCTGGATCGGGCCCCTAAACCAACTTTACAATAGAAATGAAAAGACGATAATAACTGCTAGACACGCATTTAAAGTGTAGGACAACGGCTACTCTCAAGGCAAATAAAACACCTGCGGCAAGAACACATACGCTAACCATAGAGTACGAAAACTTCCTAGCTTCCGGATAATCCCACAGCCGCCTTCGAGTCTCTATGGTTGTAGTCAATGCGCTTCCTTTTACTTCCGGTTTCAGCAGGCGAAGGGAGCCGATAGTGCGCGTGCGCGGAGAACTCTTCCTTTCTCCCTTTCGTTCTGCGTGCCGCTGGGAGAGTCAGGATGGTGAGTGCAGCGCTCTTGGGCTTTGTTCAGTTCTATCGGCCGCCATCCTCTTCGGTGCTCGTCTCCTCAGCACGGCCGCTGTCGGGGGTTGGAAATACAGGGGCAGGTTATCGCGGGAGCCGCGTATTGGGAGCTTTTTGGGCTAAATACCGCGAAGGCGACTCTCGGGCCTTCCTGGGGCTTAGAGATGGGCCTAGGAAGGATTTAGGGCAGGATTGCACGCTCGGTACGGATGCTGTTACGGAGGGTAAAATCACTCTCGAGGTTGAGGTGAGGCTGCTCTTGACTTGGGAGCTGCGTCGAACCTGAGAGGAACCTGAGAGGCGTTGCTCCTTCCTATAGCTAAATTTAAATGACAGAACTTTGTGTTGCAGTTTGATGGAGCGTTAGAGAAGACCTCTCTCTTGTTTCCTTTTAACCATTGGCTAAGAGGAATGGACGACCACTGAGTTTCAAGGGCCTTTCAAAGCTGATCACTGCCATCCATTACTTTGCTTATTTGTGATAATTATTTGTTGTCTTTTCCTGAACCCAGTCGGGTGAGGACTTTGCCACCATCCAGAGTTAGAGAGAAAAAGTCTTACAATCTGCAGTACTCCATGGTTAGTTGTCCTGCTTGTAGAATGCTAGGACTGTAGGACTTCTTTCTTTCTAAACAGGCCTAGGGTTGCAGTCGTAGTGGTTGGGGTACAAGGCAGAATAACTAATGAATGATCAGAACATGACACACTTATATTTTTCTATAGGGTTGATATATATTTGAAATCTGGTGGTGCTACATTTTTCAGAAAGAACATTCACTAGAGCTTGTGGGGCTCACCAAATGGTGAACTGAATCTTAGATTTCAATCTAGATGTCATGAATTTCATGCCAGTTTGCCTTGTCTAACAATGAAGAGTAAATTCATTTTAATGATTTCTGGCTTGTCAGTATCCTGCTGCCTTACGGACTTCCATCTGGCTTGAGATGTTTTGCAGGAACCAGTAGCAGTGGAGGAAAAGGGAGCAAAGCCACCATCAGCTTTGCTAAGAGACCAGCAAGCTTTCGCTCCTTTTTCTGTTTTCATTCTAAGTGGTTGTTGTAAGAACTTTTCCACATCAAATGTAATAATTACTTGTGCCCAAGATTTCTTCCTCTTTCTCCTTCTGTCCACTTTTTTTTCTTGTACTGTATTTTTTGGAATATAGACCTGAGGATAGGCTTGTCCTGTTTTCAGTGGTCTGAAGGCCATTTTCAATCTTTTAAACTGAAGAGGTGGTCAAAACTGCTTTCAGTGAATAAAGCTGCATTTGGAAGAGAGATTCTGCAGTAGCTTGGGTTGCAGATGTGCTTAGTCTTGTTCCTTGTTCAAGACTGCTCTAGAACAGGGATAGACAATCTGGTGATGCCTTCCAGACATTCTGGGCCATGCTTTGCATCATGGCGAGCTCTGGCCAGCATGACCAATGGTCAAGTTTATGAGGAGCGTGGTATAAACAAGTTGCCTATCCCTGTTCTAGGATATCTGACAATGCGGAATAGCCTGTTCCTTGAAACAGGATACACTAAAAAGGCCTATACAAAAGCACCATTTGTGTTGTCACACACAGTTGTTTGTACTTGACCTGAAGTTGTAAAGCTCTGGATGTAGGTGTTATCAGCTTACCTCACAAAGTGGAAGT
The DNA here is from genome assembly GCA_023646645.1 of Varanus salvator macromaculatus. Classification (NCBI taxonomy): domain Eukaryota; kingdom Metazoa; phylum Chordata; class Lepidosauria; order Squamata; family Varanidae; genus Varanus; species Varanus salvator. Next base: position 24,271,322 of record JAIXND010000755.1, on the reverse strand, counting down.
GATACCAAAATGGGAAGATTCTGTGAACCAAGCTTCTTGGAGAAAGAAAATTACTTCTGTTATAGGGACCTTTCCTTTCATTTTTTGTGTACATAGATAACAGGATCAAAATTAATGAAAGTGAGTGTTGATCAGAAGAACACTTCCCCTGTGATACGTGCTTCTGTAGTTTTGTTTCTAAAGAAGAGTGAATCTTAATGGAATATTTCAATATTTTTCACACTTAGGGGGATATGGCAAAAAGCAAATATTTTAAGAGGTGTACTAGAGCCCATCATGCATTTGTTGTCTTTAGGCAACCTATTTCATCTGGAGATAGGGTGGGGTTCTTGGAGAAGGTGTCAGGGGGATGACCATAGTGGAGCCCTTGAAATGAGTGATTGAGTCTAGAATTCTGTTTGTACTAAATCGCATTGAACTCCCATTCAAGCCTGAGCAAGTTTGCATGAAATCAGACCTTTTTTCTGCCTTGTAATGCATTGAATTCCTTCATTGTAGTGATAAGGGTGAGCAAGCCTTGCTAGCCTCGCCAAAAGTGAAAACCTGACCGGTTTTGTCATCTTCCTGTAACAGGCCAAGCGCACCAAAAAGGTTGGGATTGTGGGTAAATATGGTACCCGATACGGAGCATCCCTGAGGAAAATGGTGAAGAAGATTGAAATTAGCCAGCATGCCAAATACACTTGCTCCTTCTGTGGCAAGGTAAGGATCTTTTTCATTGTTGCAGGTCTCCTGTGGAGCTCATGGGACTCTCTTCTGTCTCAATTTTGGGACTACTCATGTTTGAAAAGTCCCACTTTTGATTTTGAAGCTGTGGAATTGGGGTGATTTTGTGTTAGTGCTATGTGCTATTGAAAATTCCATCAGCAAAAGAAGTGGTGGTTTGTCAGTGAAATTTGGCACCAAACCACCATGGAGGCTTATGAAGGACACTTTTTTGGTGAGTGTGGCCAGTTGAGGGGAGGGGGAATTTGATTCCTGGACTGCCTGAAATTTCTCTCCTTTGCCCTAAAAGAATAAAGGTTTGACTGCATGTGCAGTCTACTGGATATACAGTGGGGATGGGTTTCTATGTGAGTTGTTAGACATTTTACAAGTAGTACTTTCATACAGTGTGCTTACTATCACATCAGATAATCTCTTGATGATATTTTATTTATCAAGCATTCTTGTGCTAGTTCAAAGAATGTCACTCAACTTTTTTATGAAGCCCTATACTTCATGAGTGGAGTCAGCTGGAGCTGGGGGTCAGATTAGATGGCCCATGAGAGACCTCTTCTGACTTGCTGTTTCTATTTGGTTTTCGTAGTTTCAGAACCAGAGTGTTGTAATTATCAAAAGTGTGAATAAATGCGAAGGAAAAATGTCATTTTTATTGCAGGTGTACTGGAAAAATGACTCTTAGTCTTTTCCAGTGTGTTTTAGATCACAACTTCCAACATTTGACTATGATGGCTCTGATAGAAGTTGAAGTCCAAAGCATGACTTCTTAAACCTACAGCTAACTTTTATGACTTACTCTTTCTTTTTGTGCTAAACTAATGAAATATAGTATTCATGGTGCATTGAACATTTTGTTGTCTGATGAAAATCGGTGTACATTTAAAACATAATTTCTAGATTGTGAGCTTTATAATTCTTTATATCTCACTAAAGGAAAGATGGTGCTTAAGACATTTACTATAGAGGCAGGCAATTAGCAGGTCTTTTTTTCCCTTTCCTACTGCTGCTATGGCTAGCTCTTCTCTTTTCTTAAGGTATAAATATGTCTGACTGGACTTTAAGGAAGCTTTTGCATATGGATTTACCATTTCAGAAGTTGTGGTGCAGATTACAGAATATAAAGCACATTTTTTTTGCATTGTGAGAAAATTGTAGTAAGATCTTTTGTAATTCATACTAGATTGGTTATATGTATGCAAATTTGAAGAAAAATGCCTGTTCATTTTGAGCACTTGTGTGGCAGCTGTGGGATGACTAAGTAACATATGTATTTGTTGTTACAGACAAAAATGAAGAGGAAAGCAGTGGGTATCTGGCATTGTGGTTCTTGTATGAAAACAGTGGCTGGCGGTGCCTGGACATACAAGTAAGGGAAATTGACAGTACACACTTATGTGTATGGTGGGGGCTTGGTAGAATCTTGCTCTGAGGGGAACAGCCAGCTGAGTTGTACAGCTGAATTTTCTCACCTGAGCTGCAGTACTCATCGTCTCAAGCTGGGTACTTCTCCCTGCATTCATAGTGGTCAGTACTCTGGTCTGTAGGAGGTAGTGATGATCTAAGCAGAGCACCCAGTATCCTGATTTCAATCCTCTGCATCTACTTCATTCTCCTACTTCAGTCTTGTCTGCCCGCAGACCATCTTTCAAATATTGCAATTAGAATCCAAATCCGTATCAGTCCATCCAGTGTACATGTATGTGCAGCACATTGCTTTCAGTAGAAGGCTGTGCATTTTTTAAAGAGTCTGCATAGGAGCAAGACTAAATAATACACTGTGTATGTACACTTTTATGTCAGAAGTAACAGCAGTGGGGAAGGGAGTTTCACTCTCCCTGTAATAAAGTGCTAGTAGACTCTCCCCCTCCCCACAATGCTTTCCTGAGCTGTGTAGCAGCTGTGGGGACTTTTGACAGAACCTAAGTACAGAGGATTGAGCATGGTGTACTGTGGTCCTAGTGCCCTCAGTCCCTATGCTGTATATACCTATTTAACAAACCAAGTTTGGCTCCAGCTAGAAATTGCTTCATAAGTGCTAAGTGTTTGTCTCCTTTCATGTAACAGTGATGCTTTTGCTTCTTTCAGTACCACTTCAGCAGTGACAGTGAAATCTGCCATTAGAAGACTGAAGGAATTAAAAGACCAGTAGAAACATACTTTGGTTCCTTTCTGTTTATCTTCTGTCATGGTTTCCATTTATGTATTCTATACATTAAAGGTGATTGTGAAGCTATCTAGTCCTCGTTTTTTGTATTAACAGTTCTTTCAAGCAGTATGCATTTTGTACAAAGTTTGCATTGGGATTTGTAGAAGTGCCATGCTTAAGCATGCACATCATTCAAAATCATCAAGCAAAATAGAATTACTAAATCAATGTAGTAGTATCAGAAATATGATGAACCAACTTTTAAACATGCAAAATTAAGTATTGTAAAATTGAAGTTTAAAAAGTTGTTTAAAAAGTTGTTTTAAAGACAATTCTGGAAAAATCAGTTGTATTTAGATGCCTAACATTTGATCTTGTTGATAGTATGTATTCTGCAAACTTTTAAAGCAGTAATAGTTTTCACCAAATGCTAAATACAGCCAAAGTGCTGAATTTAGAGGGAAGGCAGGTCATTAAGATGTAAGTGGTTACTGATGGCTGTGGACTATCTGAATAGAAATGGGACTATCAGAACTTGCTCTTAGTTTTTTTTTTTCCCTACTAACCTTTATACTGCTTGGGTTTTCAGGAAATAGTAATGCTCACTACCTTTATCTGGTGCTCTGTCTCACCTTTTCCAGGCTTTTCTGCATATACCAAATTTAGGGAAAATGGAAATTGTATACTGAAATGCATATTTGTGTAATAGTTTTATTAGAAGAAAACCAGAATATCTTAAAAAGATGCAAGCTTTTGGGATCCCAAGATCTTTTCAGACAAGATGTTTGGAGGTTGAATGGGAGGGGGGAAAACATAAAAATTACTGCCTCCTTGTACAGATGGTTGGGAAGGGATATGAGACTCCCTTTTCTGTGACATTTACAAATTTGTATCTAGAACTATCCTTAGGGTTGTGTGCAACAAGGAAAAGGTTGGTCCCCCATTTGGAAAAATCCAGCTATTACTTGGCTGCGTTTCAATCTTAGACAAAAATACAGGTGTCTTTCACCAACAGAGAGAATAGCAAATAGTAACAGAGAAACTGCAAGTCACACTGGGAGATAATTTTAGATGCCATGCTGGGGGGAAAATGTCTATTGTGATCAAACTTGGTAGTCTTGCATAGCTGGAGGATCTGACTATTCAGAGAATTCCATCCTGCCATCAAATGAGAAAACATTCTAATAAGTACTCACTGGTAAAAGGTTTTCATTGGCTTTGGACAGATCAGCTCTTCGAATTGGAACAAACTCAGCAATGCCTATTCAACCTATTTTGCCTCTGGAGGTCCTAATACCAGGAGTGTTCATTCTGTCTACTGGAAGGCAGCTGTCATTTCTCCATAATGAATAGCCTCAGGGATAGGGTCTGTTCTGCTTTACTAGTTCTATCAAATAGAATTCATATGTAAGCTCATTTAAGGAAGACTTTTTGTACCTCCTCCATTGGTTCCTAGGAGGGATGTACTTGAACCCCAGCAGAGGGCACTCCATAAGGAGTGGAGGGAGGGCAGGAAGAAGAGTGCTAAATAGAGCAACAGGGTAGTAAAGATACTGCCCATTTAGTTTGGGGAGGGGATTATATCTGTGGCTTAGAGAGCACAACTAGTAACAGCAAATATTGGAGTGGGGAGCCCCCAGCAGTAGGCACAGGTGGACCTGCTCATCACAAATAGCAGTGCGCGGTTGGAGTATTTTGCCAGTCGTGTAAGCGCCACATTTCATGGTGCAATCTCAACAGCAATGGTGATTGCAATGCGAGGGGCTGTATTTTGTTCAACTGCAAAATAGTGCCTAACTATTAAGGCTAAATTTGAAGATACATGGAAGCAGGTGGGCAATCATTGAAGCCCATGTGATTGCAGACAAGGCCTGCAGCTTTTTCTTAGAGGCTGAGAAACCAAAGGGGGCCTTGAAGCTTAGCTTCTGCTGCCTTTATTTCTCCCAGCAAAATTTCTGGGAATGTCCATTGACTTTCCTCTGCACAGTTCTATGCTTGAGACACACTGGTGGTGATACAACTCTCATAGTTTTGTTTCCTGAAGTAATACTCTAGGTCTACTTGGCATCTCTGTAATTGGTGTTGTGTTAGCAGAGATTATATTCAGTTGTGTACTGTTGCTGAATATAAAACAGTGCTACTTCAGTTTGCAGTGACATCAAGTCCTTGTTTTGGGAAATGTGTATATGGAAAACTAGAACAAATCAAGATTATTAAAGAGTTTATGGCAGATAAGGAAACTAACACATACTTGGAATAAGTAGACCGTACACAAAAAGCAAAGACTCAGCTTCCCAGCATTTCCTAAGTTGGAAGGCTTTCACAGCAAATTTGGCTGTATGAAACAGACTTATCTATGCTAGACAAGACAGATTTGATGTGTCCATGTCACTATGAGCAACTACCAACTAAAAATATTTCATATGGAAAATTAATGCAAAGGCAGCTCTGAATGGATTGTTCTGAGACAGGCTTCAGTTTTAAAAGTGGCCTCATGTGGGAGCTGCAGTTCCAATAATTCCACTTCTCCTGGCTACAGTTGAACTTAATCTTTTTCATTTTGTATTTCAACTGTGACATCTTTGCGTATTCATCTCTCATTTTCTATTTCTCATGTCCTAATCCCAAGGCAAGGAGCTTCTTGGATAGATGCTGAAGAGAAGCAAAAAAGTTAGGTTAGCTCCCCCCTGCCCCATGGAGATCCGTATATGACCTGCATAGAATCTTTCTCTTGCAACTCAAGTACTGCATTGTAGAGAAAGGATTTATTGCTTGAAATTACACAGTGACACTTCCAGCATGAATGTGTTTTTTATTTGGTCTGTCATGCTGCAGTTTCAAATACATGACCCTAGACTGGGGTTTTCTTTCCTTCACAGATGCTACTTGCTTTTGATTCTGGAATTAGGCAGCTTTAGAGCTAGTGCTTCTGCTCACCTTGTACAATTTGTAAACAAAAAGATTATTACACAGACCTAATGCTCTTTCTAAACCAAAATTACCTGATAAAAGCTTCCCCTAGTCATCCAAGCTCTTAGGAAGAGTGTGTGAAACCTAAAAAACAGAGAAGTGTTTCTACCAGTATCTCTACTAAGTATATAAAAGCAAAGATGCTATTTAAAAAGAGAACATGATTTTGAAACACTCTAATGTCAACTCTCACTATACTCCCTCCTTATAAGCAAATTAAAGCTTGTGCAAGGATTCATCTGACCCATATCAACAAACTGGTTTGAGTAAGAGATCCCACTGCCCTGAGCAGGTAAGGAAATCAACAACTGGGTATTTTCAGGGCATGTCAAGACAAAGGGCCTAAATGAAGAATTCTGATGTTGTATTGGACTATCCATGTTACATTAAACCAGAGGTCAAGACATTTTATTTTGGTTTGGCATCCCATTTAATTTATTCCAACTTTCTTGAAGTTTACCAATCAACACAAAAAAGAAAAGAAAGCGTGATTTCTAAACAAGAATACAGATTGCAGCTGAGACCTGATGCTTGCAATGTTTAAACTGGGAAAGCACCCCAATTTGTCTTTGATGGATATCAACAGAAAACAGATAGCACCATTTTTCCCTCTTACAATTACTTGCTGTTGCAATACGAAATCTGGATGCCTCCCAGAGGTAAAAAGAAACATGCCTCCAGAACTTGGAGGTGTTTTGATTTCTTCAATGCTTTTGTTACTACCACAGTTCTAGGTTTGTTCTTGATAGATCTACAGCTAAAAGTTTAAAATTGAGGAGCAGGTAGTATTCCCCATCAAGGCACTATCACTACTGTTCTTGGATGCGAAACAGACTGGAACTAAAAACTAGGTTAAAAGGAGCAGATTTTTTTGTTTGCTTATTGGGGTTGCAACAGCATTAAGGCCAGTTCTTGTCTGAGAAGCGAGGGATCGGATATGCCAAAGACAAACTGAAAGTGCGTAGCATCACCCATCAGTTGGTGAGTTGCTTCTTGTTACATTCATCCATTACAGCAGCAAGTTAGACTGTGTCATCTTATCTAAATGCTTTAATTCTTTGGACAGTATACAGTGTCCACTACGAAAACCTCTTCTGTGCATATTCCCATTATAATCACTTACACCATCTCCCTTTTCTGCACTTCCTCACAGAGCAGGCACTCTTGTCTGCACAAAAGCTTAAACAGCATTTTAGCACACCTCTGCTACTCTCATCTGGCACAATCCAGCAGACTTCTTAATGGCTGTCCCTATTTTTTGCCATAGTGTTGAAATCTCACTTCATTACCTTCAGCTGATCTCTGCCTTAAGAATCAAGTTAAGCATTAATCCCCCACAAGCCATTTCTCTTAGGGCTGCTTCATATATACTTATTTGTATCTGAGGTAGCAAAGCCTACAGGCAATGAACTATCTCATTTTTTTTCATAATGCAGTGGGAAATCTCCAGCTTCTATGAGTGGGATTTTGAAGGGATTTCCCTTCCAATGTGGCCATACAGGGACAAGAAAAACAGCTTGGCATATGGGAATAAGATGATAGAAGTGGCTGGTTGGGCCAAGGAGAAATCTTATTTCAGACAGGAACCAACATGTAGTCATCTTCCTGTTGCAGGATTATTTCCACAGAAAGAGAGACCATTTACACATGCTTATGGTTTTTCTTCCAATATATTGTTTTTTTTTTTTTTTGTAAAAAAAAAACACGCACACAAAATTTCCAACTTCCAACAATTACATGAAGCAAATGAACCTAGCAATTGTCCTGTAAATATAAATTGGCATGGATATATAAAGAAAACTGCATCATCCATACAGCTGCTCAGTCAAATTTCAGCGTTTGCATGAGCCTCACAGAAATAAAATCAAGAGTGTAAAACAATATCAGAGAAACATAACCCATTCTTGTGAACTGCATATTGAACACCACATCACCCTTCGTTTCCAGATACTATTTATTCAGCTCTCTGTGTGTGTGTGTGTGTGTGAGTGAGTGAGTGAGTCTGTTTGCTGCTCTGGGGCTTTACAAAGCACTATATATATATATATAATGTAGTGTACTTAAAAACAAACATCTTTCAAGTTGGGTCCCGTGCCAACAGGAAAGAGGGACGTTGGCAGCAGCGTAAAAGTGGGTTTTAAATGGGTTTTTGCTTCCTGGGGAAATAAATTCTAGGGTTGTTCCTCCACTATCTGATCCCTTTCCTTTGTGTTTTCAACTTCTTATACCTGACCTGGAAAAGAGTAGATTTGGCATTAGAAGAGTAGCATTGGCATGACAAGATTCCTGCATAGAAGCACTTTTTAGGATTGGGCCCCTGAGGGGCTGAATGCAGTCATATGGTTCTGCCTGTGAGAAAGTGGGATGTGGCACAGCAGCTCGTGGCATTCGGTTCTTAACGAACAAGGTGAAGTGGGCTGGCTGCACCTGTGAGGACCTTTTGTGAAACAGCTTGTGGGAGGAGGTGGCGGCTTGATGTGGCTCCCTCTTGCAGCATTCCTGCTGGAGGCATTCAGGACACTAATTCTCTCAGCACCCCCATTTCTGCTACAGCCCCCCATTGACCAAATGGGACAGGTTGTCAGGGCACCGTGTAGCAGGCAACATGCAGCATTTACAGTCTTTGGTGTGTGAGGGGCGAGGAGACATCGGGCCAAAGATTCTTTCGACTAGCCTGTTGGAAGCATGAACACCTTGGCTCTTTGGAGAAGCCTGGATGAATTGGGTAGGTGAGCTCTCTGACATGAGCTTGTTTCTGGCAGGTGTGTAAGCGAAAGCACTAGGTCTCAGGAAAAAACTAAAAAGGCTGAGGAACCAGTCCTTCTCTAACTAGCCCCTTTGCAATTCTTCCCCAATGGTTTCAAGGCAAGCAACTGAGCGGGTATGTGTAGCCCACAAAGAAGAGAAAAATCTGCTGTAAAAACAAAAGAAAAAGGAGAGACTCAAAATGCATTGAAACCCATGTAAAATCCAGCACTGAGGTTAGGCCAAGCTGCCTGCCAGTGAGTGGGAACACGTCCATCTATTGCACATGTGCGGCATGTACTCCCCGGTCCTCCTGCTCATGCCCAGTGTAGTAGAGGTGGCATTCGGGGTCTCCACGAACGGTGGGGGCTCCCTGGATGGTTTTTCCAGTGTTGGGATTAACACACCAGCATTCCCCTCGTTGGCCATTCACCGACATTTTGCACTAAACATGGAGAAGGGAAGAAAGAAGAAAATGTAATTGGTAAGACACACTCAACATAATGCTAAGACCTTCCAACCCCACAAAAGATTTGTTTTTCAGCCATTTGTTTTTCCATAGCTTCCATGGAAAGGAAGCTACAGGAGGCCAATCCATGTTTCCAGGACTTTTCAGACCAGCCTGCAAACTGAACATGAAGCGAAGCTTCCCATCCAGATCTTTTTCACATGTTTGTTCCTGCATTCTCTCACTCTGTGTGTGTAATGCATGGTTTATACCAGCTTTTCCCAACAGGGTATCCTCCAGAGGCACTGCACCACAACTTCCATCACCTCCAACTATCCTCTACAAAGGCCAGCACCAGTGGGGAATGCAGCAACACATACTCAGACAAAACCATTGCCTGCCACAGTAGCACATGGTACCGATAATTTTAACATTGATGGTTCATTGTAACACGTAGGCTGTTCTAAAAGAGAACATAGAAGGTGCACATGTGACCAGGTTGCACTGCATAGAAATGGAACAGTGGGTTCCATTTGTGGCTGGATCGTACAGCTCCACATATTGAAATCCGCTCTTACAAAAAGCATCTATGGAAGTGGTTTGCTAGTGGACAACGGGAGAGGACTAGCCAAGGGTAGATCAGGGATGGGCATCTCTGCCACTCTCCAGTCATCACCATGCTGCCAAATTGTAAGCAGAATGGGTCAGCCAGAAAAAAAGCTGCATTTCCACTTCAGAGCATGGCACATGACTTGCCATAAAGTGGAATTATGCTGCCCCAACCCCAACCTTCCAGGAATGCAATTTTGCATTCAAACAAGACGTAGTAGACCTTCTTTGTAAAGCAAAAGCACCCTTCTCCCCTGGCATGCCGGATTGCTGTTGAAATTGGCTATGGGGAGTCCAGAGTGTGGAAACTGTCTTTGGGCCCCTCCAACGTCCTCTCTCTGCAACAAGCGATAGAAAGGGGTATTGTGGAAGGAGCATGAGCGATCCAAGAACTATATACCAGCAAGAAGTTTTACACTTACTATCATTCATCAACTGAAAAGGTACAACGATAGTGTGTGATTGTGTCATCAGTAATATCACATTTGGATACAGAATCATTAACCATTGCTCAGTAATGCAATTACATGGCTGCTGAAAGATCCCAAAATAAGGAATACAAAAAATTGGAGCAATTCTGCTCAATTCTGTAGGGCCAGCCACTTACATTCCAAGTTTGCATAGGGGAACTGAGGCACAGAGACACTGACTTGCCCTCAAGTTGTATAATGCATCCATTTCTCAGGGATTCTTTTTTAATATCAGTCCAAGTCCAACACTAATCCAGCTGACAGCCATCTCTTCAATCTAAATGTATGACTCACAGACATCTAATGAACAAGGTAGCCGGTCACGTGCATCCACACAGGACAGCACAAACTTTTGCCTGTAATACTAGTGTAAGAAACTAGACCATTGGCAATGCTAATTTCTTTTTCCCTGTGCAGCACAAGCAGTGATGGTTGTATAGGTGCACGCTGTGCATGTACCAGCCTGCAGTTTTAAGCTGATATAAAAGACTGCATATGTTGGACAAGCAAGCGGCATGTAGAGCAGGGTTCATTCAACTCAGCTAAATCCCTTGAGGGAACTAAGCCATTTAAGGGGGATTAGCCACAGCTGTGGGGTGTGGGCCTTCCAGGGTAATTAGAACCTTGGGGGAAATCAGGGCTGCCTCTTTCATCCCCAAAAGGGGAATGTTGCATCAAAGCAACACCACACCCTTCATTTACATTCACACCCAGCATGTCCAGCAGGAGAATTGCTAAGAAAAGAAAATTATGCCAGCTGGCCTTCGAAAAAGGGTGGAGGCATCAGGATGTGTCTTCTAAGAGAATGGCAGATGCTAAAGGGTGTCCTCCAGGCATCTTGGACTACAATTCCCATAATTCCTGGCTACTGGCCATGCTGCCTGGGACTGATGGGAGACTAACACTGGGGAAGGTTCAGGCACATATAGGCATCCTTGCAGTAGTCTGGAATAGGCAGGGGACTATGCTCCGCTTTGTACCCAAAATGAACTCCAATGGCTCCAAGGGTACCTGACCAGATGCAACCTGACACGATTCTACAAGAAATTTGGCATGATCTTCAAGACTACCAAGAGGAGTCCTGTGCTGTTTATGCTATTCTCTGTTTGGCCCTGAGGATCTGCAATGACCAGATCTGGCTGACCCATCCACAAACTTGGGCCAGCATTCTCGAGCCCTCAAAATATGGTTGTCTGAAAAAGCCCTTATGCGGTCTCCTCACTTACTTGCTTGAGGTTGTAAAGGCCTTGCTTGTCACAGTTTGGGATATTCAGGGCATAAAGGTGCTCCAAGGGACCACGTTCATCTGGCAGCCTCATGGTTGAGATACGTTCCAAGACCTGATCCAATTCCTGCTGGCAGGGGGTCTGTAAAAAGCCAAGAAAGCAGGGGAGAGAGAAAGAATGAAAGATTGTAAATGGGACACCAGAGTTCCAGTCAAAACAGTGGAAATGCCCATTGCTTCTGCCTTTTGACCCATGAAGGGAAAACTCAAGGGCTCCAACTGCCACAGAGATGGAACAAAATTTGCTCATACTTCTTCCTTTACATAGTTCTACCAAAGTTTACCTAATAATCTCCTTTTTTTCCTAGCTCCCAGCTCCATGCACATACCAAAGCATCAGGAAAGCATGCTGGCAGAACTTGCTTCGCCCACAGTCATGCCACCTCAATGTCATTGTAATTTCTTTTTAATTAAAGGATTTAAGTGTTGTGACAATTAGGCGATTTGCAGCAAAACTAGCACATATATATCCATGCAGCTGACCACACTCAGAAGGAAATGGTTTGCAATACTGGCTTATGTCATCTCTGATTCATGGATTGGATTGTCTTTTCTAGACAGGTCAGAGATGGGAAAGAAGTAATCCAAATGCTGTTCAATTATTTAAGACTATTTTAGGACTTTTTTCTGCCAATCCTTTCCTAGAGTCACTTTGAAAGGAAGTTACTTTCATGCCCAATTTCTATGGAAATTGCCCTGATTAATACTGCTACAAACTAAGTCTGGAAAATTCAGCCTATCGTTAGGGGTATTTTGATTTATGGCCTTAAGAAAATGTTCTAGAGAAAATAATAGAAATCCAGATGCTGTGAGTTAATGAAAATTCACCACTGAGAGAGTGTTTGAAGTATATTGTTAAAAAGGTGTGTGGGAAGCTCTGTGAAATCCACAAGCCTCAACCTTCAACTCCCATCAGTTTTAGCCAAGTCACAGCCTCCTTATGCCCTTTGAAAAATAATAAGTAAGGTGTCAGTTACAAGGTAAGTTCCTCCAACCTCGTAGAGTTCAAGTATCATACTGATGGGAAAACAAGGCAGAAAACAACATCATCATCAATTATGAAGCATGCATAACTCAGTGGTCTTTCCCATTGCAAGTGGTAGCAGAATTAATGCTAGAGAGCAAGGAAAGGTGTGGTCTTTCCCATTGCAAGTGGTAGCAGAATTAATGCTAGAGAGCAAGGAAAGATGTACATCTTGTCCTTAATCTGAGTGAGTTATATTCAGGCTGCAGAATTTAGCTGTTCTTGGTTGACAATGTCAGGTTACTGTCGCTCAAAAAACAGTTTCTTGTTCAGCAACAGTATACAGAGCACTCTGGCTGCACTAGTGGTTGTAATATGATGCTCTCGTATTAATAAGCAATCAGATAGTATTCATTCTAATGCCTATTAATACCCTCTGGTATTACTATGCAATCAGACATGCATCCAAAGCCAGTGCCTTCAATTATCACAGATGATTACTGCTACTTCTGCATCAGTCTTGATCTCCTGCTCTGGAAAATTAAGTACATCCCATAAATGAAAGGGTTTGTGGATGAGCATTCCTAATTACCATAAGCATTTGGATACCTATCTCCGATCTGCCTCCTCCACCAATATGGTCCTATTAAAAGGGATAAATATAGTACAGCTTTCCCACAGAAAGCAACAGTTCTCCAGATGGAATGCTCCAGCATGGAACATTCATGGAACATTGTTACCATGTTCCCACCAGTGAGCTCTTGGACAAAGAAATGAGAGATAGGAAGGTTGAGATCTGTGTGGTAAATGGTTTAAATTGCTACTATTGGGGATCGTGACAAACATTTACTAAATAAGTCCTACTGCATTCAGTGGGTTTACTTCCTAGTAAGCCCATTTAAGATTGCAGCATTATTCAAGGCCACAAGAGATCCCATTCTATAGGATCGCTGTGGTAATCTTTTGAGGACCACCAACGCTACTTCACCATGTTTCTTTTTTGCTATTTCAGGCAGGTGGTGGTTTTTATGTAACTTAGGAATCCCTTGTATCCTATAAATTATCAACAGAGCTATGTCCTATCTGATCTGGCCACCCACACTCCTTTCCTCTCTCAATTTTTTTTAGAAGACAAAGGCCACCCACATGTCTAGCAGCTTTCCAGATCCAGCCCCCACAGTCACTTAGAAGAGACTCTGAAAACCCATTTTAACACTTGCGTCCACCAGCAGTTTCTGTCCAAGAAAGCCTCCTGATTACTTTTCAGCCAACTCAGACTCACCTTGGAACTAGGCCAGTTGGACCAACCTGCTCAGCCAACTAGACTAGTGAGTGTATGACAATATACAGCAAAGAGTGGGAGACGGAAACAACCCATTCAGAAGCAAGAGCAGTGAGGCAGCCACTCTGGCGGTGTCCAAAAGGAACAGGCTCCAAGAGCAGCAGAACCCATTCATTTGCATGACCATCAGGGAAGAGGATCAGAAGCTGAATTATGATGATTGCTAGGCATGATTCCTGCTAACTGCTTGTGGATACCAGCTATAAATCTGACTGGCAGCTCTACATCAAAGTCCTCCTCCCCAGGCCCTGCCAAAATCCATCAGGTTCACGAAGAGCAATCTCGTTTTGGCTTTGGCTGGCTGGCTTCCTTTTTCTTTTTGACTGCTGGTGTCTTGTCTGTTCCCCTGGTCTCTGTGCAGCCTTCAACATCTCTGCCCTGAGCAGTGCTCTATTCTTTTCACCTGAATCTCTACTCATCTGCAAAAGCGTTTTAAGTTTGCAGGGCAAGTGCAACATTAAGAACCTGGTGTGTTAACAAGTCCCTTGCTTGATTGGGAGAGTTCACAGAGTCCCAAGAACCCCAGTAAATGGCGGTGCCCGGTGTGCCAGAAACTGCGCAGCAGGCAGCAATCCACTGCCTGCCACCCACACCTGGTAAACAGACACACACTCACTTTTATTGGCTATCCTTTAGCAGTGGCCTCATGCAGAAATTTCAGACGCTTCCTCCACTATTTCAGAACTCTGTTTAAGTATGTGTATCTCTATTTTTAATATTTGCTTACTTGCAGGATTTGTATACTGTTCTGTATCTATCAGGATTCCTGATCAAACCATAACAGATGGCAATCTAAATTACAGAATTGAGACATTGAAAATCAGCTTAAGTTGATAATACATGACTGTCAATCGGGGGGAAATGCCTTCTCTAACAGTGTGGATGGCTTGTGTTACGAAGTCTCACTGTAATGGTCTTGTTATTTTTAAAGGTCCACATGAATGTCTATGTATAAGTAACTCTTCCTTCCCCAGACCATTACCAATCTGAGGAAATGAAGGCTCTAACTCCGAAACAATACAATTTACAATACACCTAGTTCTCACAAACAGCACATGAGGCTAGAGAGCTTCAGCAGTGAGCCAGTGCAGAAATGAAATTAACAACCAACAACGACCTGTTATGGGCTGAAGCATTGTGGACTCTGGGTGGAGGAGTTGTGTATAATTTTTTTAAAGCCTGCACATATAGAAGTAGATGGAAGGAAAGGAGCTGCTCTGGGTTCAATGCCAAGCAGGACTCTTTCTTCACCAGCTGAGGAAATGCCGAATATCTATCCATACAGAGAAATGGCACATGTATGTTCACTGGAACAATAATTCGCAGCAAAGCAAGTGTAAGCTACCTTATGGCAGGAGCAAAAAAGCAAGCATGAGCCTCCTGAGCTTTGGTTGTATGTTCACACCTCTCCTATCTACTTCAGCCTTTTAATGGCTTTATTCGAATTCCCCAGAAGTACAGGGTTTCAGTGCTGAAGTGCGAATGGATCAAAGGAAGGCTCTCAGCTTCTGCTTATTGAAAGCAGCAGTTATCTCCAAGTGCTACCCAACTGGAGAAGGGGGTCAGGCAGAAAAAGCCCCTGCAGAGTGGCAAAATCTGGCACAACACCCACACATCTTTAGCCATGTACAGAACCATGTAAAGAAGGAGGCAGCATTACCTAGGACCAGCAGAGGTATTTGAGGGCCCCTCCGAGCTGACCTCAGAATCCTTTCCCAACTCACCCGGGGAGATGGTGGCCGCAGCTCAATCTGAGGGAGGTGCTTGGCAGTCTTGCCCATCTGCTTTTGCTGCTCAATCACCTTATCGCGCCTGACAGCAATCTCCTTGCCATTTTTCGGAGCCTTTAACCAGCCACCTCCACTCACAACGTTGGTGGCACTATCCACAAAGTTCTCTGCAATAGATGCTTCAGAATGTTCCTCGTTATCTATAGAGAGAAGATGATGTAGAAGGAAAAATGAAAAGGCGTTTGTCTTTTAGTTCCATTTGTCACAGCCACCCAATTGTTTGCACAGCAATAGAGTGAAGAAAAACTTAATTCACAGGAGCCTCTGAGAGCAAGAGCTCTGGCCAAATGGCATTTAAGAAGGATACCTGCTATGCAAGGTGTGAAAAATTGTCATACGGAGTGACCAAGAGAAAGAGGGTGCTCCTGTTTCCAGGAGACAAGCATCCCTCCTCCTGAAATAGGTTTCAGCTTTTAAATGCTTGGTTGCACAAATTGTCTAAGTGTTTAACAATGCATTCATTTTAAAAGCAGAACACACACATGTCTGAACCACAGGAGACAATTTGGCTAAATGGGCAGAACACAATGTCCCATTTGTACTATGAAAAGAAAGAAGAGTATCTCAGAAAAGCAAAGCGCCTGGCCTTGTAGCAGCACACCGGTCTTTATCTGTGCTGCCTCTCTCCCTTTACAGCAGCTCACATATAGCGGGCCAAGTTCATTCCTGACCTATCGCCTGCAGGCTTTCGTGGGATATCAAAGCAGAATTCAAGAGCAATTGAACAAAGTCATAGGTGCAGGTACGTTATGCCCATGGGGTCAAAAAGGACCACTTTGGAAAATAATTTTAAAAGTTCAAAAAGGTAGAATGCAATGGGATAAGCAATCACGTCAAGGAAATAGGAAAAAATGCAATATAAACAAGAATTCTCAATTATTGTGTAACTGAAACAAAAAATAAATTATTTATATATGATCTAGGTTATATATAATCTAATTAATATTTCTATTCCATAAAAAGTGACCCATTCTTGTTTAAAACCTCTTCAGATCCAAGATCTAATACACGAAGAATGAATCTTACCATGCCTTGACACAACATCTATCTGTTGAAAACTCTCACCATTTTCCTGAAAATTTTTAGCCTGTTAGAAGAATACCTTCCCTTTCAATTAATGTCCACAACACACCATTCAATGTGTCAAAAATTAATGTAAATAGTCCACATTATGCTCTCAGTTTATCAAGCAACCTTACCAATCCAACTGGCTACATAGTCTTGTGTCACCATCCTAACGGATGCATTCTCTTTGTTATGTGCCACTTCCCATGTGAACCATTCAGGAAAGGAAGGGACGGAACAGGTGGAAACAGTGGCACAGAACCCAGATTTTTTTAAAAATGGTTTTAAGGTGGACAGTCCTACAATCTGATCAGTTTGCACTTGATATTTCCATGGCTCCCTCAGCTAGGAAACAGAGATGAGCACCGCCCCCTAGAGTCAGGCATGACTGGACTTAATGTCAAGGGGAAACCTTTACCTTTACCTTTTTAGTGTTGATCTAAACTATTAGAATTTGTGAGCATTCGAGATGGACTTGATAGCAATACATTTAATCTAACCCTGTCAAAAACATGAGACTACATGACCACCCCTGATAGCTAGGTCTGGCTGAAACAGAAGTCCATGGAATTTGGACTTGCCACTGTTTAGATGTTGGGGACTGCAGATCAGACTTTTGACAGGCCATTTCTGCAGAGTTTCTCTGTCAAAGCATCAGTGCAAATGTGGCGCGGACATTTGACTTCAACCAGTCCTATAGGCTGGTGCAGGAGTGGGCATTGCATTGCAAGCATTCAGCCAACAATCCAGTTGTGGCATACAGAAGACCCAGGCATCTCAAGCCCCTTAAAAGTTTCTAACCAGTCCCCCACCATTTTTCACAAAGAGTGCAAGGTCCTCTCTCAGGGCCAGGAGAGAGATTAATTGAAATTTATATGTAGCTGTAATCTTTTTTTTTGTTTAATTATTAGTATTTTTAACCTAGTGCGTGTACAGGTGACCTTATTCCAATTTGAGAAGATCTTGCTAGTCCACCCACCAGCCCCCATGTTAGGGTCTCCACACCACTGCACCTACTGTAAAGTAAAACTGTTGGGTGCTAGATATCCATTTACAGCAACGTTTCTTTTAGCGCCCACAGCCACAGCTAGCCTTCCAGAAACCAGACCAGGAAAGTGTGTTCTCCAAGCCATGGTCCCTGGAACCGTTAGCCTGGGACAGGGCTCCTCCTGTAGCTGGAATGGCTGTGGATCAGATTATGCTAGAAGGCTGGGCTGCCAGTTTGATTCCGATGCCTGCTCTGGCAGATCCAGAAGCCTCGTTTAGCTCACCCATCTGCCAGTCACGGGCCCAAAATGTTGCACTGCATGAGCACTCTGGTGGGGCATTCTTAACCCCACTCCTCCCTTGCTGGCTGGCCTGTGCAATAGGGAAGGGACTACTAAACAGGAGAGTGAACAGCATGTCCTGACGGGTGGTTGCTTAGCAAGCTCCTCCAATTGTCCCAGACTGCTGCTGGCACAGGGATGATCCAATTGGGCACCCACTGGCCTCCTTTGGCTGTAACCTTCCCCGGGAAGTGCTTTCAAGCCTTCAAAAGCACACGGAAGCGGTAGCTTGACAATCCCTCTTCAGCACGAGCAAGTCCGGCTTTAGCAGCATGCCCTACTTGCCCATTTTGCTTTCTTTCCATCAACTGAAGGTACGTACTGGGAGCTGAACAATGGAGTCATTCTTCCCCATCCCTTCCCTGGGTCGGTGTGATGCAGTCCTCCCCATTCATTCATTTTATAGTCCAGAATCAGTGTCCCAGCTTGACACATCATGGCCTTGTTGTGGCAGCTTTCCTGTATCAGTTTCTAAACTTCTGCATGAATCCAGCAACAGCAAAAAGCTCAGTACTTTTGGAGAGGAAGCATCCCCCTTTTCACAATGTCTGCTCCAGCCCAGTTGAACGGGCACACTTACGCATACAATTTTGCTGGGATGCTCTCAGATTTTGGTATAACAAGGTCCCATAATCCAGAAGTGGCCCAAGTCTGCATGCCCCCACCCCCCAGCACCTACTGAATGTACCAGAGACCACAATTGTCCCCTGCCACCCACATTGCCACCAAAACTGCCACTCTCACCACCAGGGGCTGCTTCACACACGGTGCGATTCTGCTTATGAGCAATGCCCTGCTTGCCCTCCCTGCACACACCCTCAAGGTGCTGCTACTCACCATGCCACTTCCTTTGCTAGTCTCAAGCTGCTTTTCATGGGGGGCTACAAGTGAGGAATACTGGGCAGGAAAGTACCAGTCTTAGGAGTCCTGACCACGGTTCTTTGAGGGGGGCGGGTCGAGGAGAGTCACTGGCCTCCTACATAATACCAACCCATGAGTTGCTGAATTATGGGTTGTCACACTGAAGCAAACCTGCTCTGATAACACTGTGTAGTTTGTTAAAAACAACTCAAAATGAGAACCCATGGCTTGCTGTCAGGTTGTCAACTTGTGGGCTAGTCCTGAAGTGCTTCGGCAGGCTACAGAGGTAGTGGGCAAGACTGTGAAAGAAAACGTCCAGCCACTCTACAGTGCTACAATCACATTTGGAATACAGGAAGCAAACTAACAAGTGAGGGATTGCCAGTTTGATTGTCTGCCAAACATACCATAGGTACAGCAGCAGAGCATGTTGTGGCCATGTGTTAAATAAAACAACTTAGCAGTACATGAAAATCAGGTCATAGCTGCAGTTCCAACCTACCTGCAACTTTTATAATGTGTGGAGTAGCCCTAAGTAAGCACACCTACTTTTGGACCTCCATCTGAAGATTAGGAAGAAAGATTTTATAGCCAGAGGCTAACATTTCCAATAAACATATTCAAGTGTTAAGCAATGCACATTTCCTGGATTTCTAGTCCATGCTGTGAAGAAGCAGCCAGCTCTTGGGATAAACATGTTAATAGCTATGTGCCCCATGAAATTTAGGAACAGAAGTTCCCATGCCTTAAGTGATACAATTTGACCTCAGGAACCCACAACTGAATATTCTTGAATAGATTTTGGGAAGGACAGCATGCAGTGCAGCCAGAAATCTGACTTTCCATTCAAACTAAAGCCAGAGCAGGAAAAGAAATGCCACATACATTTTTTCAAGAAAATAAAGATAAAAAGGTCAAAGACAGACTCCACCCTGCCCTTTAGAGCTGCCTGCTTGTCCATCTTTGGTCCACTTACCTTAGCCATACTGGCTTCTATTAAATGCATTTTTAATATTATAAGCTCTAAAACTATGTCACACTGTTGCTACATCTATTTTCCAGAAGCTGGTTCCACCTAGGGTGTTACCTCTCCTACTACCCCCACACCTCATTTTGCATTTTTTAAAAAAACCTTTTTTTAAAGGTTGCAAGCTGCTATTGATTCTGGTTCTGTGATTCAAATTGGTTGGATCCCTCCATTTACTTACAAGTATAAGAGCACTCCACTTATATTACTAAAGTTACTTACGTAATGTCTGACAAGAAATAATTATAATCATTTACCATCTGATAAAATTAAGTGAATTGTGTGTTTTCTCCACATCCAATGCTTATATACTATGCTTTTGCTTAAAGACTTGTAAGTATCTGGGCAATAACAGATGAGCTTCAGAGCTAACAGATGAATCTCTCCAGATTTTAGGGAACTTGGGAAATGTGGGTTGCGGTCAAGATTCACACCCTATTGGCTTGTACTAGATTTTGCAGGGCTTCCCAAGATGTGGCAGACCATCATTCTGGCATATGCTGAAATACACATGAGATTAACCACCATGCCCCCAACATCAGCATATGGTAAATTTACTAGCTATGAATGGTTGTAGGCACTTGCTGCTAGTATGGAGTTCTAAGTTATAGATGGAATAAAAAATGTGATGGGGCCTTGGGGCAATAAATTATATATGCTTCATTATAAGACATCTATAGTTCACCGAGTGGTTTCAGACAACATGATAATTGGGGTGGGGAGGGGGAGTTTAGTACAGGCTATTGCTGACCTGTGCATTGCTGTTGAAATGTGGGTTCCTGTGTTATGCCAACCCAGCTGTGGTGACAAGATATGGCTTGCTAACTCTGAAGAAAACCTATTGTCTTTTGTTAGGTTTTGAACTGTGTGTTCACCATGGCTGGTTATCTCAGCAAGGGTCAGGATCTCTTAAGAACAACCCACATTTCAACTCTTGAGTGTGGGTTAACATGTCAATGTAAGTTATTTGCTACAAAATTAACCTGCTCAAATATCTTTAATCTCAAAAGACTTGTTCATGATTTTCAAATATCCAAACAAACAAAATGCAAGGTAATAAAGATGAATGATTGCACTGAATTAGAATAGTCACTTTCAGCATTGCATTGTGAACCAAGTGAAGGACGGTACTCTTTGGAAGTAGCTTTAGAGTCCCAGGTATGGGGTTTGTGTGCAGATGCCCATACCTGTTTCTGCATGCATGCATTCATGTGTCACCTGTGAAGTTCCTCCACCATTACCTGAGGGTCCGAATCATTGTGCACTCCTGCTTGAGACCTTGCCATCAAAAGTGAATGAAAATGAGATCCAGGCCTTTGTAGAACTCCAGGATTTGCAAAGCAACCATGGATCACACCCAGACATGAAATTCCCAAAGAATCTCAGTTTCAATCACTCTAGACCCACATCTTAATCCCACCAATTCTGAATGCAACTTCAGGATTATTTTTCCATCCTGAGCTACAGGCAAAGAGTGAACAGCAACTGTGATGTGTCCTCCTTAGCCTGTCTCGCATGTGTCAAGAATCCTGAAATATTTACCTGTTTCAAAACTTTCATGAGGTTAACGTGGAATGATGAGAACTGGTGGGTTTCCACCACCATATCTAGGGGTATCATCCAAATGACAAGGGAATGTTAGGAGACAGACCCACATGGTGTTTCATATATCCCCAAGGCAAGCATCCATGCAAAGCAAGAAAGTGAGACATGGGGGTCTCTCTACTGCATAGCAGAGGGGCACAGAGCTTCCAAACTGCCCCAAAAGAAATAAGCTGGGTGATACAACAAGCACCTCAGTCTGTAGTCTCTTCATGTTGCAATGGAGCTTTGCAAAGCAAAATCCTCACAAACCCGGTTGACTACTACTGGCTTGAGAAAACAGAGAACCTTTGAATGGGTTAAACTTGCACCACTTGCAAACATAATCTCCTC
Organism: Varanus salvator macromaculatus; assembly: GCA_023646645.1. Classification (NCBI taxonomy): domain Eukaryota; kingdom Metazoa; phylum Chordata; class Lepidosauria; order Squamata; family Varanidae; genus Varanus; species Varanus salvator. Next base: position 24,249,614 of record JAIXND010000755.1, on the reverse strand, counting down.
CTCTTCCTGCCACTTACCATTACCATTACCACCATCATCAAGATTGTCTCTCTGTAGTTTTTAACTTTCTACCTCTACAAGCCCCACAAGCTTCCTAATAAATCATCTGTGGTTTATTGCACCTGGGAACCAGGATGGGATTTCAGTGGACCACAGGCTTTTCCTCCACTATTTATAACAAGCACTAATTGGAGAAGCACCTGATACAGAAACCAAACAGCCTTGCAATTCATATTCAAGACAGCTGGTGTCAGTCAGTATAACTTGTCAGATGAATCCCTATTAAACCACCTTTTCTCATTCTCCATAAAATGGGAATAAGAACCTTCTACGTAAGACGACTGTGAAGCCCTTCACCCACTAAAAAATAAAAAGTTATTAATAATGCATCTTTCCTTTCTTCCAATGCTTCACTTTCCATACTTATACATCAGTGAAACTGGAAATGTGATGCAGAGTGGAAAGAATGCCCTGTAACCATAATCATTTCCTTTTCATGATTTATTCACACTCAAAGTCACCCCTGTATTTCCCCCTTTTTTTTACAGTCAGAATTGATCAGTGTCATCATCCAGAATGTGGATGGGGCAAAAAAAAAAAAATTTTTTTTTTTTTTTTTGATAAAGTCTTCCCAGTGGTTATGCCTCAGAGAGCTGGACCAACATTACCGATAAATCTATAGTGTTAAAGTCACCCTGCTCCATTCCTTTTCCAAGGTTTGAGGGAGTGGGACTTCTCTGAAGGGCACAGGCATTTTCTTTGAAGGGCAAGTAAAATTTCCACCCATTTCCTCCACACTTGTAGAACTGTGGACTGATAAAAGCCAATCTAATTTTTTTTCTTTTTTGAAGTTCTATTGGCACTCTTCCTCAACCCATCAGATGTTTTGAGTAACAAATTCATGTTCCTGATTATCTGCCATGCTGACTGAGGCTGAAGGGAGCGGAGCTACTAAAGCTCAAATCAAGATCGAGACAGCTGTAGCAGGGAAAGGCTTAAAGTTTCTGGGATCTATCACAAAAGTCACAATCTGGAATAGGATCCTCAAGCCTAGTTATTTTAAAACAAATATTCATGCTGCTGCTAATTGCGTGAACATCATCATGCCTTATTTGGCCAAAACATGCATGCAGATCACAGAACACTGGTGTGGCATAACAGCGAGAGTGCTGGACTGGGACTCAGGAGATCTGGGTTCTAGTCCCCCCTCAGCCACGAAGCTCACTGGTTGACTTTGGGCTGGTCACGGAAGCTCCATCTGGCCTACCTCACAGGACTGTCATGAGGGTAAAAATGAAAAGAAGTACCACATATACCCTCTTGGGTTCTTTGCAAGAAGAAAGGGGAGAAATTAATTGTAATATTAAAGTAGGTAACCACTAAAAACTAAGTGTGATTTTGTCTTCAAAACTACAGATTTTATTCATTTGCAAGTTTAACATTAAAGTAACCTTAGACTAATTCATCAGCCAATATGTCTTTAACTGGATGCCAGCCCAAGAAAGAAAATTTTCTTGCAGGCTAGAGAGGGGAAGTAAAAATATGATAGTGTGAAAATATCAACAATGGCAGCCAGACAAAGGATAAAATAAGAAGGGAAAGTGGAAGAGAAAGGAGGCAGCAAGCATCAGGAAAAGAAACATGGGATGCATCCTTCTACCAATTCAGCACACATAACTTAACAAAAAGAAGTAAGTCACTATTCCAACTCCTTCGCTGTGCAAGCAACCTGCCACATCAGCATTTCCAGGCACATTTGGTATGCAATCTTTCAAGCAAAAAAATCTCTTAACTAAACCAGGAGGAAGCCTAGCGGCCTTCTTTTTAACATTTTGGGAAAGAAAACGTAATCTGTTACATAATGTTTTGCACAAGGGTAGGCAAGCTGGTGCCTCCTAGAAGTTTGCAACTCTAACTTCTGTCAGACCCAGCCACCATGGCCAAATGCCCAGGGATAATGGGCACTGTAGTTCAAAACACCTGGAGAACAGTGGGGTGCCTTCCCTGGTTTTACACATTGAAGCTGCTATGGAAATTACATAAACCACCACTCCAGAGAGCTACTTTCAGGCTTCATGAACCTTGGGCTGAAACACGTATTATAGTAAGGACTGCCCCTCTTTTGGTAAGAGGAAGTGCTTGTATCTGCATGGCCTTGTCAAAAGAATTGAAAAGATTTTAATTCCCTTCCTTGTTTCAGGTAAGCCCCCTACAAGGTAACGTTCACCCCTCAAGGCTAAGGCACACTGGCTGAACAAGGGCACACCTCTTCAGAGCAAAACCCCTGAATAAAGCTGTCTGTTCTGCTCTAGTTGAAGTATGAGCACCTGCAGCCACTATATAAAATTTCATAGCTCCTAAAAATAAATCCATGCTCTAAAACACACCCGCAAGCATAGAGAGCCATCACTTAATAAAAGGCTGTGTTCTATTGCAGCTGCAGCAGCCACTGCGACATCTGTGAGCGTTCCAGACAGAGATATGTCTGATTCCATTGTACTCCTGGGTTTATAGCTGCCTTATTTCCATCTGCTGGACAGGTTTCTTCTTTTATTCGCTGGGAGAAACTCCACCCAAGGCAGGAATGAAAAGCTCAAGCTACGGATCATTTGTCTGCCCTCCTGAGCCAAACCTTAAAGCAATCCCCCGTCCCATTTAAGCTCTGAAATAGATCCTAAATAACTTGGCAGTGCATGCTTCCAATCTGTAATGCTTTAGAGCACGCCAAAGGTGCTTCCAGACAGAGGGCTCCCAGCACTAACGAGCACAAGGCACTGCTCAACTCCTCTTCTCTAGACACGCTTTTGGGAAGAAAGAGTGAAGAGGTGGTGGTAAAGCATGGCAGGAGTGCACACTGAGCATGGCCATGGCTGGACCTCATGTTAAACTTGAAGATTGAGTTACACTGATTTCATAATAAAAGGTTCATCTAAAAGCACCTTGACTCGAGCTCCCACGGGTGCCGAGGCGAAGTGCACAAGCTCAAGGTCTTTATTCAAAAGGACAGCAAATAAAAACAGCCCGGGCAGGCTCTGGTGCCCTCCTGTGTGTTCCCCAGCCAAGGGAAGCAAGGGTGGTGCTAAGAGGGCCTTTATAGGAGTGGCGGCCCACCTGAAATGCCTGCTCCAGACAGTTCACCCAGCACCTGTGCTATGGTCTTTGGCGCACCGGATGATGGTCTTTTTATTTTCTCAGGCATTTTAAGAACTTTTTAAAATGGCTTTTCATCACTCATGGAACTTTTGTTGCGGTTGGTTTCATGCACTAGAGCAGGGGACGGCAACCCGCGGCTCCAGAGCTGCACATAGCTCTTGAAGCCCTCTGCTGTGGCTCCATCGCTCAAAACACTGAGCTGATCTGCTCGAAGCTCCACTCAGGAACACAGTGCTAGCTAGCTACATTCCTCTGCTAAACAAGCTTCCTGCAGGCTCTCATGTTACACGGACCCAAAGGCTGCTGAAAAGATTCTTTGTCCCAGTGTAATCTCCTTCACTCCTTCATGGATCACTGCCTTGTCGTGGCGAAGGGGCTTGCGTAGCTCAATGAAGCTATGAGCTATGCCGTGCAGGGCCACCCAAGATGGACAGGTCATAGCAGAGAGCTCTGACAAAACGTGATCCACTGGAGAAGGAAATGCCAACCCACTCCAGTATCTTTGCCATGAAAACCCCATGGACAGTACCAAAAGGCAAAACGATATGACACCGGAAGATGAGCCCCTCAGGTCGGAAGGTGTCCAATATGCTACTGGGGAAGAGCGGAGGGCTAGTACTAGTAGCGCCAGAAAGAATGAAGCGACTGGGTCAAAGCCGAAAGGACACTCAGTTGCCGATGTATCTGGAGGTGAAAGGAAAGTCCGATGCTGCAAAGATCTATACTCCATAGGAACCTGGAATGTAAGATCCATGAATCAAGGCAAGCTGGATGTGGTCAAACAAGAGATGACAAGACTGAACATCGACATCTTAGGAATCAGTGAACTAAAATGGACAGGAATGGGTGAATTTAGTTCAGATGACCATCAGGTATACTACTGCGGGCAAGAATCCCTCAGAAGAAATGGAGTAGCCTTCATAGTCAATAAAAGAGTAGGGAAAGCAGTACTGGGATACAATCTCCAAAATGACAGAATGCTCTCAGTTCGAATCCAAGGCAAACCATTCAACATCACAATAGTCCAAGTCTATGCCCCAACCACTCGTGCTGAAGAGGCTGAAGTTGACCAGTTCTATGAAGACCTACAACACCTTCTAGAATTAACTCCAAAAAATGATGTCCTTATCATCATAGGGGATTGGAATGCTAAAGTAGGAAGCCAAAAGATAACCGGAATAACAGGCAAGTTTGGCCTTGGAGTACAAAATGAAGCAGGACACAAGCTGGTGGAATTTTGTCAAAAGAACATGCTGGTCATAGCAAACACTCTTTTCCAACAACCCAAGAGACGACTCTACACATGGACATCACCAGACGGTCAACACAGAAATCAGATTGACTATGTGCTCTGCAGCCAAAGATGGAGAAGTTCTATACAGTCAGTAAAAACTAGACCAGGAGCTGCCTGTGGCTCAGATCATGAGCTTCTGGTGGCAAAATTTAGGCTTAAGTTGAAGAAAGTAGGGAAAAGCACTAGGCCACTCAGGTATGACATAAATCATATCCCTGATGAATATACAGTAGAGGTGACAAATAGATTTAAGGAATTAGATCTGATAGACAGAGTGCCTGAAGAACTATGGACGGAGGTTCGCAACATTGTACAAGAGGCAGCAACTAAAACCATCCCAAAGAAAAAGAAATGCAAGAAAGCAAAATGGCTGACTGAGGAAGCTTTACAAATAGCTGAGGAAAGAAGGGAAGCGAAAGGCAAGGGAGAAAGAGAAAGATACAAACAAGTGAATGCAGAATTCCAGAGAACAGCTAGAAAAGAATGCCTTCCTAAATGAACAATGCAAAGAAATAGAAGAAAACAATAGAATAGGGAGGACCAGAGATCTCTTCAAGAAAATTGGAGATATGAAGGGAACATTTCATGCAAAGATGGGCATGATAAAGGACCAAAATGGCAGGGACCTAACAGAGGCAGAAGAGATTAAGAAGAGGTGGCAAGATTACACAGAAGAACTATACAAGAAAGAGCTTAACGTCCCTGATAACCACAATGGGGTGGTCACTGACCTTGAGCCAGACATCCTGGAATGTGAAGTCAAATGGGCCTTAGGAAGTCTGAGCAACAACAAAGCTAGTGGAGGTGACAGCATTCCAGCTGAGCTATTCAAAATCCTGAAAGACGATGCAGTTAAAGTGCTACACTCAATATGCCAGCAAATTTGGAAAACTCAACAGTGGCCACAGGATTGGAAAAGGTCAGTTTACATTCCGATCCCCAAGAAGGGGAATGCCAAAGAATGTTCAAACTACCGCACCATTGCACTCATTTCACATGCTAGCAAAGTGATGCTCAAAATCCTACAAGCTAGGCTCCAGCAGTATGTGGACCGAGAACTACCAGAAGTACAGGCAGGATTTCGAAGAGGGAGAGGAACTAGAGATCAAATTGCCAACATACGCTGGATCATGGAGAAAGCTAGGGAGTTCCAGAAAAACATCTACTTCTGCTTCACTGACTACGCTAAAGCCTTTGATTGTGTGGATCACAACAAATTGTGGCAAGTTCTTAAAGAGATGGGAGTACCAGACCATCTTATTTGTCTCTTGAGAAACCTATATGCAGGTCAAGAAGCAACAGTGAGAACTGGACACAGAACCACTGATTGGTTCAAAATTGAGAAAGGAGTTCGGCAAGGCTGTATACTGTCGCCCTGCCTATTTAACTTATATGCAGAGCACATCATGAGAAAGGCAGGGCTAGATGAATCACCAGTTGGAATCAAGATTGCTGGGAGAAATATCAACAACCTCAGATATGCAGATGATACCACTCTCATGGCAGAAAGTGAAGAGGGACTAAAGAGCCTCTTGATGCGGGTGAAGGAGGAGAGCGCAAAAGTTGGCTTGAAACTCAACATTAAGAAAACTAAGATCATGGCATCCGGTCCTCTCACTTCCTGGCAAATAGATGGGGAAGAAATGGAGGTAGTGACAGATTTTATTTTCCCGGGCTCCAAGATCACCGCAGATGGGGACTGCAGCCAAGAAATTAAAAGACGCTTGCTCCTGGGGAGGAAAGCTATGGCAAATCTAGATAGCATACTAAAAAGCAGAGACATCACCCTGCCAACAAAGTGCGTATAGTCAAGGCTATGGTTTTCCCAGTTGCAATGTATGGCTGTGAAAGCTGGACAATAAGGAAGGCCGAGCGCAAAAGGATTGAGGCCTTTGAGTTGTGGTGCTGGAGAAGACTCCTGCGAGTCAAGGCGATCAAACCGGTCAGTCCTAGAGGAGATCAACCCTGACTGCTCTTTAGAAGGCCAGATAGTGAAGATGAAACTCAAATACTTTGGCCACCTAATGAGAAGGAAGGACTCCCTGGAGAAGAGTCTAATGCTGGGAACAATAGATGGCAAAAGAAGAAGGGGACGGCAGAGGATGAGGTGGCTGGATGGAGTCACTGAGGCGGTTGGTGTGAGCTTGAGTGGACTCCGGGAGAAGGTGGAGGACAGGAGGGCCTGGAGGAATGTTGTCCATGGGGTCGCGATGGGTCGGACTCGACTTCGCGACTAACAACAACAACAAATCTCCTTCATCTGAATGTTAAAAGCTGTGCTTGGGACCAGTCACAATTCACATCACTTGACTGTTTATCTGCTAATCAGTCACTAAACACACATATAAATATACATATATTTACTGAGCATTCCCCCCCTCCAACCATGAATAAATTTGAAGAAAAGTTTCTGAAGAAAACCGAATGTGTAATGCTACGAATGTTTAATGGTTGTTTAATGGTATGTGGATAGATTCATTTGCTTTTACTGCTGATGAACTTATGGGGTTTGCTGTTTAATGCATGCAGCCCTTTAGCACTGACTTTGACTCTTCAGGAAGCTGTTCTCCTATTCAAAATATATGAAAGGAGTCCTACTAGTTTATAATGTAAGATTAAAAATGACAGTTTTTAGTGACCGAATAAGAGCTGCAGCTAAATTATAATGAAGATACAGATCTACTTCTTTGTTTTAAGAAGATTCTTATAAAAATTCCAGCAACATTATTACATTGGGAGAGGGATGTTTGTTCAATATTTCACGACGTGATAAAAAGATGAGGGCACACAGAAGCAGACGGCATGTTTGGTTTCCTGCTAGTGGATAATATACATTCGGCTTTTTATTTCATAAATACGAGGAGGACTCAGATAGACATTGAGTATTTTATTTGAAAATAACTTTCAACCCAGCATCTTTTTTTTTCGGAGTTCAAAATGCTTTTGTTGCAGAAATAAAAATTTGTTTTCTCTGTAGCAGTTCATTGATTTCATAAATGCAACACACTATAGTTTTTTTATACATAGCATAAAGGTAAAAAACTATATATGCAGTGTTATCTTCATTTTAGATATCAAAAGGGTTTTGCGGCTCCCAGTGTTTTCTGTGGGAAATGGGTCCAAATGGCTCTTTTAGTGTTAAAGGTTGCCGACCCCTGCACTAGAGTGTTTGCACTTGTCACTGATAATTTAAGCTAGGAATTATTCTGTGCTATCTTTATTTGGCATATCATTGTTGTATTTTATGTTTTTGCAGGATGGTGCAGCACCCAGAAAACTTGGGTTATGGGGTTGCTTAAATGTATAATAAAACTGTTAACTCCTCTCCTCAGCCCTGCCCCTGATTGCCAAAGTTATACAATACGAAGATAAAACTCCAAATGTTTGGATTTTAAAAAGAACAGGAGAAACTGATTAAGAAAGTCATGTGCCCAAGATCCTGGAGCACCTTTGCCAGTTGGAGTTGAAAACAATACTGGATTAGCTTGATCACTAATCTTAGCATAAAGCAGTTTCAATGGGGTTCCCAGTTTTTTGGACCTGTGGGTACTTTTGAGATTTTGAGAAACAGCTGTAGCCATCACCACAATGCTCAGTCTTTTGCCATTTTGCTGTCTCAACCTAGCACATCTGTAGATTTTAAGCTAAATCTTATTCAGTGAAACTGTGAGTCTATTGAACACTACAGTGTCTCCTTAAGTAAGGCATTGTCTCATCTGTCTAATTGCTAGTAGTGTGATACAGCTGCTGCTGTTTATTTTAAACATTTGTTTTGGCAAGATCCAGTACCCACTACTTTTTCAGAGGAGGTTAATACAAATTTCATATAGAAACAGTGTGTAATATTTATAAACACACTTCTTTCAAATTATTTATCTGATTCATGGAAATTAACAAATGTATAAATGGATGCTCTGAACCCTTTTAACAGCTAAAACATGTACATTACAACACTGGGAGGAAAATACTCATCTCCTTTCATGGATGGAAGACCTTTTCATGCTTTCATCTGAACAGGAGGCATACAGATGCCACCTTCAGATGGAGAGCTTTTAAACTACTTGGCCCACCGTTTTGAAGCTTACCGTTGCGAGAAAGTTGGGTGCGTTGATATGTATTTATTGTAGCAGGTATGCACACATATGAACATGGCAAGAAAAACAAACAATTTGTTGGTGCTCCCCTTGTGGGGAGCCTTCTTGGACACCGTGACCATATTGGAGACCCTCTGCTTTGTTTCTCACCCATATCCAGACAGCCACCCTTCCTTCATCAGTTTACTTAAGCTGTGGAAATGCTTGCTATAACTCTCAAATTTGTGAATCGAACAGCTTCAGCACATCCTCTTTGGTGTCCAAAGCAAATCCCCTGCTGAAGGGGCACAGGAAAGGTCCTCAGGAAATAGGCAGAATCAAATATGGGGGCGAAGCAAAAACAAAGGAGGGGCTCAAGTGGGCATGAAACATTAGTAATTCATCATGACTGCCTGCTGACTCGGGAGTGAGACCCACTGAAATCAGCAGGGCTTTTTAATAAGCATTTGGAGGACTTGATATTATGTATGAAGTATCTGATATTCCCCAGGAAGACTGTAAATTGCATAACATATGCAAATACATGTTAAAATGTCAAAAGACATTAATAAATGTCTTCAAACAAAAGAGATATTCTCTAGAGGTTTTACATGAACCCAGAATATGTAATAATTAACAATCCCAGATCATCACAAGCATCCTGCAGCAGCTAGAGCTCAAATATACAAAGCAGAACAACTATAACATTATCTCAAATGTACCCTCAGTGGCTTCTGCCTTACCCAAAATGAAAAAAAGTTCAGGAAAGGCTAGAGAGCTTTAGCTATTAAGTGGTATAGAAACGAAGTGAATCAATAAATATCTGAAATCAAACAATAAAAATGGAGCCTGAAAATAGCTGAATAGAACCTTATGAATAGGACATGGGATTCACAAATAATGCATTGGGCACTGTATGCAATAGTACATTACTATATTTTGGCACTAGCTAAGCTTCTGCCTCTCCTAGGGCAAGTCCCCCCCCCTTTCCATCTTCTAAGGCTCATAACCAACCAACATGCAAAATCTTACCATGATATGGCCAACAGCTTGCCATAAGGGCTTTTATTTTGTAGGATTTATCTGACTTTGGAAAAAGCATTACTGTGTCACCTTTCTGTGTGACCTAGGCCAACAGGTCATCCTTGTTCCTACTGGTTAATGTGCTGCTCCTTGGTTTTCGGAAGCAAGAGATCAGCAAAAGCCTGATTCCCATTCTGCTGAGTGGTGGGTTATGGCATACTTGTCCCATCACATTTGGCTCAAGTAGTAATAAGTGCAAAGGCCTATTGCTAGAAGAACACTTACATAATGGCTGGAAAATAAATGAAACAAAGGTAATCTACTCTTTACTTTTGCAATACTTTTCTGGGTGGCTTTCTTTAAACCCAGTCAATAATATCAGTATTAGAGAATAATACCAGCTCCAGGTTTTTGAGAGCTTTAGGTAAGACACCTTCAAGGAGGCCCCTTGCTGAGTATTGTACTGCAATGTATTGAGTCTACATTCTCAATACCACTATCTCCAGCTGCCATCTTTTCTTGCCATGGCTACCACTTGCTTCCTGGACAGGCAGGAAGCCAGTGGGCTATCAGTTCATCACATCTGCTGCTGCTTTGCCTACTCACCACCACCACCATGGTTGGAAGGTAAAAGGAAGGCGAGCGAGCAAGCAAGTTGCAGCTGTGCAGAAGAGGAATAAGTCCAGGGAGCACTTGTCAGTGGACCCTAGTGAGTGCCTGGCTATGCCTACTCTTGACATCAGTCTTGTACGAAACAGATAAAGAGGACAGAATCTTTGCCCTGTGCCATTTCACAAGGACACTATTGTGGTTAGCAGTCCATGACAACCCTTACCTTTGCTGACCCAAACTGAATGTGACAGTGGTAAATCCACTGAATGAATGCGCTGCAAACTCCTTACAGGTCTATTCAAGGTTGTTATGCAGGCAGCCATGGGAAAACCCTGCACATGCTACTCCATGGGAACCTGATGGATCAGACAGGATCAGTGCAGGATTCAGCTCATGGCACATGACCGCAAATTCCATTCTCTACAGGACTGCAGCCAAAAGCACCACACAGGAAAGCATGCCGTCAACATGACCCATCAATGCTGTCCAGCTCCTCCATGAAAGCTATGTATCAATAATCTTCTATAGTAAATTGCAATTGAAGTTTCAGTTTCTATTGAATGGAGGACCCGGGTGCTGTTATTTAAATTTAACATGCATCTCAATCATTCTGGTGGAAACTGCTGCACCTCCATTCCTGGGCTCCTGGCCAAGGTTGCCACCTTTTAAAAAAACAAAAAAACCCTCCCTGAAATAATGCATCTAAGTGCCTCGCCCTTTTATCCAACAAGGGAAGTGTGCTGGCAGAGGTGACAAGCATCAAGGTTGCCAGACCCCGAGAAGCCTGCTGCTTGCCTGGTAGAATGGCTGGGACATTAAGCCAGCCACAGACAAAAGGTTGGGTGATAAATGGGAAGTATTCAGCAACCCTGTGCAAAAAGTCCCAGTGCCACTTGAAGCCAAGCAGCATCCCAAAGCCACATTTTATTGCCCAGAGAGTTGCAGCACAGCAAGGTTCTCTTTGTTACCAGTTTATAGGGTGACCATCAGTCCTACTTTACACAGGACAATCCTCTATTTGAAGGGCTGTCTTTCAGAACTACTGAATGACAAAGCAACAAATACGTAGGAGCTACTTGCACGGCCTTTAAAAATTCCTGTTACCAGAGCAGGTTGCAAAATTAAGATGCCCAGAAACCAGGAGAGTTAAAAGACCAGAAGTCTTGCTGTCCACAGCTGAGATTCAAACTTTGCTCAAAACATGTGCTGAGGTTTTCAGGTCCTCCAATCCCAGAACTCTCCTGAAGATCAGGGCTCCCTCCAGAGCAATATTAAATGTGCAAAGAGCTTCAATGCAGTGGAAGGGAGAACTAACAATTCCCCTGTGTACAGGGGTCTTGGCTCCTGGCCTATGGAAAGAAAATAGAGGAAGGCTGTGCTGAAAATCTACATACTACCTTTTCAATGTTGATATCAAAATGCTGAACAGAAGAAGTTTGTCACAAGCTTATTGCAATTAAACCTTTTACATAAGTGTTTTCAAGCAGGTGAAAAGAGGTATCTATGGTCATTCCAGATAACACAGCATGAATGTTCAAGGTTAGTGGGCTAACAATGCTTTCTATTTATATTCGTTATAGTACCGAATTACGAAATGTGAATGATACTAAAACTAAGTGTTCTGGACTGCCCTTTGGATTGGTCTATCAACTAAGCAGCAAACTTTTTAAACTAATGGACAAATACTGAACTTTGAAACTTATTTATCAAAACTTGCTTTTGCAAAGAAGAGAGAACAAAGAATGACATCGTCCAAAACTGAGCAATGACTAAAGTGATATTTATGTCCAAGTTGTGAAACCAAGCCAACATTTCTTCTCCAGGAGGTAACATAAAATCAACACAACTCATTCTATATGCATACAACAAGAGTGCAGCCTACATTTCATAATTTTTAGCTGCAAGCTACTTTTAAATTTCTGAATTCCGATCCTGTTTATCCAAATCCAAAGTTTTCATTCTCAGGAAATTTGGCACATACAGTATTCCAATACACCTTCATCAAAATAATCTAAACAATGAAAATTGGAATAACTTGTCTCAAAGCTATATCAGTACAGCAAGGGGAGACACAAAGTACATCCCCAAACCACTAAGGTGGTTCTTCCATTCTAGCTAAAAATCAGTCCATAAATAGCCCAACAAACTCCATTTATTAGAAAAGCCTGAAAGTGAGGCATTTAATATGGCAGACATTTAAATAGCCAAATTTTTATCATATTAAAAAGACCAGAGTATGAGAGAGAATGAACTAGAATTCTTCTGCCCCTCTCTCACAGGTACAGTCAGCTCAGATTTGGGGACTGCACATTTCCAAGTGCCAAGAATGCATGTTTGCTCTCGCCAAATCCAAGCTCTACATTTTCTTGCCTATTAATACAAATGCAACAAAGAAACACATGTTGGGAGTGCAAGAAAGAGGAAGCCCTTTCCTTGAAAAATACAGTGCATTAAATCTTTTTTGAACCATCAGTCTGGGCTGACCAAATGCACACAGGGGGCTTGAGGAGCCGCAGAGGCAGCCATGCCCAGCCCTACACAAGTTCAGTCTAGTGGGGCTACCTTGCTTTTCGCAAGTTGTGCATGCATAGAAGCTGCACACATGACATGCTGAGTACCTACTGATCAGGAACCAAGCACAACATCACAGACTTGCTCCTTTTCAGCTTTGCATACTCAATTCACTCTCATTTCCATGAATGACACACCTCCATTTTCCAAACTATAGAACCCATTAACCCCAGCCAGCACAGCCAGGGATTACAAATTGGGATAAGCGATCTCAGTTCCTTTAACCTTTTTCATACCAGAGGGGCCCTCCAGATGTTTTATCAAAACCTGTTCTCAGGCACATTTCCCGTTTGCCACTGTCCTGTCCACATTTCCCGTTTGCCACTGTGCTCAGGCTGCCCTTCCAAAGGTCTTGTAGATGTGGGACGCTAGACTACTATTAATAGAAATGGTGTTGAGAATAAGTTCTACCCCCTTTGGTTGCTAAACAGATAGCAGGGGTTAAACTTCTACTTGCAAGGTAGGTACTCCACCCCCTGGAGCAGGTAGCAGAAAAGAAACAGGACAAGGAATTGGCCTTGTATTTATTTTTCTGTGGATAGCATCTCTATCGTTTTCGTAAGGAAGGCTCCAGAAAGAAGTGTCCTCCCAGCTCATTCCAACAGCAAGTCCTCATTTCCCCACTAGACTGGCAGTTCTTGAAGGGAGGGGGCGTGAAATGAAATAACCTTGCTTCTCATGAATAACCCAATGTGTGATTTCATTAGCAAAACAAAAACTAATTCTCAGCTTGATGCTGACGTAATCTGGGGACAGTCTCCACATGCAGAGAGCTGCTGTCTCCAATCAGGCTCTGTGTCTGGACAGAGGGATATTTGCCCTCGTCACATTTACCCAGGAGGCCATCAAACCAGCTGTCGGCGTATCAAACGCTCCAAGAAGTTTCCACTCTATTGCTGGGGCAATTTGCAAGAGACACTGTCAAGGTTGACAAGCCTGAAATCTGTTGTGCCTCCAGCCTGATCAGTTGTAAAGAGAAGAAGAAAGAAAGAAAAAGCTGCGTCAGGATGAGGACAACACACAAAGAGGCAAGCAAGGCACGTCAGCAGTCTTTGTGCGGAGGAGGTTGCAACACAGCCTGAACGATGCTTAGAAGCTGTGATCTGAACACTGCTCAGAGCGTCCTTTGAAGGGAATTGATTAAGAACTCGACAGAACACCTCACATGGGAGGGAAATGCACAAGCTGTGGTTGCATACCTTGCACAGACCTAACTGATGCTGAAAACACTGCATCCAGGTGAGCTTAATTCTGCCTATGTGGGATCAGATCAAAGGCCTGCCTAGTGCAGTATTATTTTGGCACAGTGGCAAGACACCTGTGGAAGCCCACAAGTAGGATGTGAGCGCCATACAAGTGGCCTATTATACTTACCAGGGAACTAACAGAAGTATACAAAACCAACATGATATACTTCATCCTGGCTATCTTTTTCTGGAATCCTGATTGTAATGGCTACCAAATATCTGCAGTTGGGAATTAAAAAACCTGTGATCCCAGATATGTGAAATATTACTATCAGCTGACTTTCCTGACCAGCATTTTACTGTATTGGAGAGCAACATGCAATGCCCAGATTGAATGCTGAACTCAGAAAGCAGAATTCAAACTTGTTTGTCATTACAAAAGTTCAACTCAGCTCATCAGTTTCCTTCAGAAGATTTGTGAAAGTGGGAAGGGGCTCCAAAGGGATTTGCCAGAATTAACTCCCATGTTCTATTTTTGGCTTGAGGTTTACTATATTCAGCAGAACAGATACTGAACTTATCAAAACACTAAAAATTAAGAGAGCACTGGTGTTGAATGACGTACCTGAGGCTTCTTGCAGAACACTTATTGTGAAACTGCTGAACAAAACTGAATTATTTTCCCTGAAATCAAGATGCCTAAGAGATCTGGTACACATGATTAGAATAATCTATTGTGGCTTAAATAAGTCACCATGACTTAAATAAAACCCTATGACTGGTCATAAGCTACTAGGAAGTTGTTTCCCCTCTAACAAGCCATGCTACCTGGGTTTGGATGACATATGTTACGTCCAGGCAAAGATAATATAAAGTATAAAGTACATGTCAAGATTTAAAGAAGTCACTGCATTGTTGATATTCCAAATTGCCTTTTCCCATTGGGCAGAGTTCGGCATGGTTCAGATGATTAAAATAAGCCACCAAAGCATTGTTGGTAGCTTATTTTGATCAGGCTTTGCCAAATGGGAAAGGGTCAAATTCAAAGTATCAACAACACAATCACCATATTCCACATAACAATTAGGTCTTGAACAGATCTATACAAACCAGACATTGCAAGCCTTCTCATGATTCTATTAGCTTTTGGGTGAGGAGCTATTCTAATCACCAGTCTGGGAGTTTAACACCAAATCTAAAGTTAATTCATAAGCACAAAGAGTGAAATTGTGAGGCATCCTCCGTACTGCAAACAGACAAGAATCCCTAATCCAGTTTTTCCCAACCTTGTGCCCTCCAGATGTGTTACACTCCAATTCCCATCTTTCCCAGCCAACATGACCATTGGATATGGATGATGGGAGCTGCAGCCAAACACTTCTGGAGAGCACCAGGCTGGGGAAGCCTGGCTTCATCTGTCCTGAGACTCCTGACTCACCATAATATAAGGCTGCTTGGAAGACTGGTATTCTGGAAAAGAAGCTTAGAGAGGCAGAATAAATCCCTATGGACCACAGTGGGATTGCCACTGTCACCACCATGGACTGCAGTGGTGCTGCATAAAGTACTTAGGTGAGGACAACCTCGAACAGATAATAGATAGAAAAGCTTGCAGAGGAAAGCGGGAAAAGTCCTCTAGTCTGCACCGGGCTCTGGGACATGAGAGGGCAAGCTTTTTTCTCTCTCCCCCTCTCATGGCCACCTGCTTTTCTCACCATCCACCTCCATTTCTGTGTGCAGGGATGGGGAGTCTCCAATCTTCCCTCTCTGAAAATTGAGATGAGATTGTTGGGGTGACCCCATCCCTGAAGAACAACCATTCCGTCATTGCTTCAAGCAGGTGGCTAATGGTGGTGGAGAAAACAATGATCTCAGTGGTTGGGGTGGGGAGTGAACTCTGATCAAGCTTGTGGTGACCCCAGCATTGCCAGAAGTTAGGAAACAGTGAAGCTGGTTGCTTTAGGAGCACTTGGGAATAGGGAATCCACACCTCAGAATCGCTAACCAGCTGAGTTACAGGAAAAAGCAGCTGGGCTTGATGGGCTACAAACAATGCGGCAGAAGTTGAGATTTTACATGCTGCTTACCCCATTCTCAAATCAAGGGCCATATATGGCCTTCTTCCCCTGTATCTCTCCACCTCGCCCTCCCCACCTCCCACTAAAGAAGGCCTGCGGAGGAAGCACTCTTTAAAAATCAAGCCATACAAACTCATGTCAGCCAGCAGTGTACACAGGTAGGGATAAATTCTACACTGACGTGTGAAAGTTTTAGGCCAAGATATATGGCATACGAATTGCTCTAAAAGTTTCACACATGGGTGCAAGTTTTATGAGTAGATCTTCCTTCCTTACTACCAATTTCAGTCATCACTGCTTGAGTTGGAGAAGAAAAACACTGCTGAGATCCCCCCCGCCCCCACATGGCCTTTATTTTTGATTTCTGGCTCTGAGCAAGGTCATCTTTTTTCAAAACCATCTTGAAATAGGGAACAAGGGCCACTTCTTATTAATGCTGCTGATGGTTTCTGCACATAGACTCAGGAGCAAGAGAGGGAGCCTGCGATGCCAAGCAACCATGTGAACTGGGACAAGAATTCACGGTAGAAAGCAATTTCAGTTTGGCTAACATTTGCTTTCTGGAAGACCTTGGATTTGCAACCATAGTCATTGCTCACATGGAGAATTCCCAATCAGACCCATGCAGAAGAATCCTGCCCAAGGGTCATTATTGCTTCTAAAGCCTGTCAATAGGAAAAGTGACTCAGTAAAAATCTACTTGAGCTGGCATACAAAAGGTAAGGGGAAACTGTGACAAATTAAACATTCAGCATGGATTGCGTAATGGCATGAATAATTCTTTTCAGACTAAAGAGGTGTCTGCAAAAGAGATGTAGCTTGTTACAGTCCCCAAAACCTCAGCTAGGGATCTGGAATCCTTAGTCTTAGGGAAACTGTTTTAAATGAAACACTTCCTAACTCTGTGAAGATCTCACAATGGAGGGATATATTATAAACGGCTAAATAGCACTTTTAACTGAGACTCATCTTTCTGATTTTTCTTCGGGGCAGGAGCGGGGGACAGGCCTCTTTGGAAAACCATTAATACTTACATTCTTCTATTTCATAAAATAACACAGATAAAATATTATTTATGCTAGATTAGAGGCTGCAGTAGAGAAAATATTTCCTGGTAAGTTAATGCTAGTATCATAAGTCTACGGAACCAAGTCAGATCCATGTCTTCTTCCTATCTGATGCATTGCCAATTCTCTACTGGTCCTGCAAATTCATCTAAATCTGTCACTGGCCTAATTCCACCACGGACTGGTCAGCATCCAGGGCCAGTCCTACCATGACGCGGAGTGATACAATCACTTCAGTAGCAGATGCTGTGGGGCAGGGTGGTGCTGTATTGGAGCGATGGCACTGTCTGGCCAGTGCCTACTTTTTAGTTAGCACTCACAAGCCGTGGGGGATGCTGCTCTGTCTTTTTAGTGTCAAACGGAGTCTCAATTGCCCATCTGGCTACCTTTGAACATGGAAAGGGGAGAGGTGCCATCTTAACTTACATCTGATGAGGTGAAGTGCCTTCAGCTGGACTTACTCAGATGTCTGAGACTAGGCATGGGGAGTTAATCTTGCAGGAATGTAGGTGAACCCATCAGGGGGAAATGACAGGCTCCTTCCCTTCTATTCCTCATAGCAGTTCTGGTTTTCTAGGGGTGCAGCAACACCGAATGTGACTCTGGATTCCATCTGCCATGCCTTTCCCCAGCTACTACCTTCAGAAGTACCTTACAGCAGTAAGCAAAAGCTTGATGGGGCAGAGTGACTGCTTATCCTTTTTTCATTTGTCCTCTAAAATCCTTTCTCCATGCTCCTTGTATCTTCCATGGATATTGCTGTGTGCCAAGTAACCTGGGTATTGACAGGAATAGAGCTGGAAACTTGCCTCTGCATATGCAAGTGCTGAGGTTCAAGAGAGGCAGGCAGGCAGGCTGCTCTTTGATCATCCGAATAGTCCTCTTGTGGCTGTGCCTGCACAGTTGTGGATCAAGGGGGAACATACAGTCCATGTTAAAAGGCAAGGTCATTGTTGCCCCAGGAGCATAGGAAGTCACCTTATACCAACGCAGACTCTTGCTCCATCTTTCTCAGTACTGTCAACCCTCACTGGTAGTGGCTCTGCAAGGTTTAGGACAGGGAGATGACAGGGCTTTCTGCATGCTCTCACACATTGCAGAAGTGACCTCTTAGGAGCAGTGCTACATGCTGGGAAAATGAAAAACCCATCAATACTTGTGGAAGAAGTTCATCTTGAATTTGGTACAAGTCATGGAGCTACAGCAGGTGCTACACATAAAAACAATCTCTGAGGAATAAGAGACATGCACAGTACCATGGACTGCCTCTCTCACACCAGTTGGTGTTCTATATAACCAAGCCCATCCCTAAAAATAACACCCAAACCATCTTGAAACAGCAAGTGCACATGGATACTCTCAAGATTTTAAAAGACCTGAGCCAGAGGAATTAAGCTAACAAGAAGAGAACCACCTCTCAATCTTGGTAACGTTAGTGAACAAGGCAGAAATATTAATGGAGCAGGCATGGAGAGGCTACAGCACATTTCTGGTGGAAAGAAAGAGTTTTGGTGCAGTTGCTGGCACAGTTCAGAATGTCATCTGCTTCATCCCTAAAGAAAACATGTATTAAATATTACTTTCAAAACAATCTTCTGTGAGTCATATTCTTCTCACCCATCCCTGTAGATATTTCAGCAACCATCTTCAAGCCCCATGCCATGCAACTCCTGCACTCAAACAAAATTACATAATCCACCTTTTTGTTCAAGTTCTAACAGCAACTTGAAAAAGCGATAGAAAGCCTTCCAAGTCTTCTACTCACTCCCCAAACCTTATCTTTTCCCCTATTTGGAAAGATGGTGTGAAAGCACTACAACTGCTTATGTGGTTTTTCATTTAATTTTGCTATGGCAGAGACAGAGCACCACCCGCCACCCTGATACATGAGTTATGAAACCAAGTTCAGAAAGCACCACTGCAGAGTTTCATCCTCTGAAACATCCATAAAACTCCTGATTCAGAACTTGGGGAAATATGAACAGACAGATCTTGTAGCCAAGCATGTAGCTAGAGGTGTTTCCTTCCTTTCATTTCCATTTCTTTTCTCACTTCCTGCAGGAATGAGGGGTAGGGGAGGAAGAGAGAAACTGGAGGGTGGGGGAGAAGGCAGTGGCCAGTGCCATTGAGCACCACTGGGTGAAAGCAAGTGAGAACAGGGAGCATTGGAATGGAATCTGGTTCCTTCAGCAGCTGGCATGCCAAAGACAAGTCCACAGGGAGATAAGGACAATGTAAGTGCAGGCCACTCCCCCAGTCCCAATCCTCCTCCATGATTTCTCTCTTTGTACTTCTGCTGGCTACTTTTGATTGCACAAGTGCCATGGAGGAGAGCACTAAGCTAGCATACAAGTTATTTTTACAGCACCAGAAGAGCATGCTGTCAGATGGGTAAAAAGAAAAAGGAAACACTTCTTGCTTCTCCTGTCATTGTCTTTGTGAGTTACATGAAACTGTGTTATAACCACAGTTGATACTGTGCTATATACATGAGCAAAGAACCCTTCTGTACTTCAAATGTGATCCCATCTTGTCTAAAGGAGACAGCAGTAAGA
Organism: Varanus salvator macromaculatus; assembly: GCA_023646645.1. NCBI lineage: Eukaryota > Metazoa > Chordata > Lepidosauria > Squamata > Varanidae > Varanus > Varanus salvator. The sequence goes on along the minus strand of JAIXND010000755.1, from coordinate 24,230,001 downwards.
ACTATATTTTTACAACCCTTCTATGAACTCACTGCATTGGATAATTTCTTGCCACTTTCCAGTATTCCAATTCTTGGTCAAGGTGCTGGAGCATGAGGTACTTGCTCAGCTCCATCCAGGTGTCTGATCTGCAAAATGGGCTAAAACTATTTTGCGCTGCATTAATAGAAGAAGTATCACTTCCCAATCGTGTGAAGTAGTAGTTCCCCTCTACTCAGCACCGTTTAGGCCTCATCTGGAGTACTGCATCCAGATCTGGGCACCACAGTTTAAGATGCAGATAAGCTGGAAAGGGTTCAATGGAAGACAACAAGGATGGCACAAAACAAAATCCTATGAGATATTGGAAGAATTGGGCATGTTTAGCCTTGAAACAGAAGATTGAGGGGAGATGAGATAGTAGTCTTTAAGCACTTGAAAGGATGTCACAAAGAGGAAGGCCAGGATCTATTTTTGGTCATCCCAGAGGGCAGGACACAGAAGAACAGGCTCAATTTACAGCCAGGTTCCAGCTGATCAGGAAGAATTTCCTGACTGTTAGTGTCCTATGACATGGAACCAATTGCCTAGGCAGGTTGTGGGCTCTCACACACTAGACGCATTCAAGATGCAACTGGACAGCCACAAGGGATGGTTTAACTTGGGAGTCCTGCACTTAGCAAGGGGCTGGACCTGGTTGCCCTCTTGGCCCCTTCCAAATCTACTGTCATGTGATTCTACGATTCGGCCATGGTCACACATGCCTTGGTTACATCCAGTTTGGACTACTGTATGTGCTTTACATAAGGCTGCCTTTAGAACTGCTCAGAAACTTCAGCCAGTTCAAAGAGCTGCAGCAAGACTGCTGACCAAGGCCTATTAGAGAGAAAGCACATCATTCCCTAGTTACAGCAACTTCTCTAGTTGCTGGTCTGTTTCTGGGCAAAATTCAGAATGTTCATTGTAACCTATAAAGCCCCATCTCACACATCTGGGACCAGGCTACCAGAAAGCTGCCTTCTCCCATACAAACTTGCCCAGTATTAAGATCTTCTGTAGAAGGTCATCTTTTAAGATCACTGCCTTCAAAAGCCATTCTCATGATGTGGAACTCCTTGCCAAGGAAAGCTAGCTTTGCACCCTGTCTCTGCTGTGCCTTCACTGTCAAGCAAGGATTACTTTATTTAAGAGGGGCTTGGATCTATACATGGATCCACTGAATTCAATGCTGATTTTTATTCGTTTAATTCTGTAGCATATATTTTATTGCATTGAATAACTTATTTTAATAAGTTTTGTTCCTGTAAGCTGTCTTGAGTGCCATTTTTTGATAGCAAGGTGGGGGTACAAAAGAGATAAAGAAATATGATACAACAAATCTTTTGCAACCCCCACAAACATGGCTAGAAAAAAATGAGGTTTTGATCTAGAAAACTCTGCATGCCAAGGATTAGACTACATCCGTCTGCACCAGCCTGGTGCCTTCCAGATGTTTTGGACTACAACCCTAGAATTCCTGACCATGGCCCATGGGGCTAACAGGAAGTTCACAATAACTCGAAAGTACCATGTTGGGAAAGCTGGACTAGGTTATCTAAGAGCAAACTTTTGAATCAAGGATTTTCCTGTCAGCTCCAAAACCCTAGTAGACCTCCATACGTTGTTTTCTGGTTTAGCTGAGAACAAAATGTGCTAGAATGAATCATAAAACATATCATGCAAGTCTTTACTTGACCCACCAGTCACCAAAGAAGGAGAAAGAATTACAGACACAGATCCTAATTAGAGGTGTAGCCATCCCTTCAGTAAGCCGGTTTAGTTCTCTGATCTGTCCAGGCACGTTCACTTCAGTAAGTCAAGTTCTAAGATACCATCTCTCCTGATGCAAAACAAAAGGTTAATTTTTAAAAGCTTTTTGCTAAAATGGCCAGTTGCATTGCTGAAATGGCTTCTTTCCCCAAACACTGCCACTGGAATACTGCGGGGATACTCTCAGTATTCTAACCATTAACCATGGGCAAGCAGCCCCTCTGAAAAGCTGATAGCTAAAGAAATCCAAGCACAGCCATTCAACTGAAGACTTTTGCAGGGTAATGAAGAGTCAGGGTTAGGACACTGAACACATAGAGAGCAAAGGAGCAAGCCATACCACTGGAGCTGTTCAACAAACACTGCGGTAGCATCAAGTGCTACATGTACAGTTAAAATGAAGTACTTCACAACATCTCCCTCAGAATCAGTACCAATGTTACTCAGAGGCCAATTTATGCCTTAAAAGAAACATCCATTTTTGAAAGTAGTGTTATTGTTGGAACTGCAAATGCACAACCCTCTGAAATGAAAACAAGAATAGCAATGAGGTTTTACTTAGTTTTTGTTTTTCTAACAAATTTGTGGAAGGAAAGCAGTAATCTTGCGGAAGCCTGTGGCTCTCATTCTACAATCATCATACAAGGAGAGAATTTGTGGGAGCAGGTATTTTGATATAAACTAGGTCTTGCATAAAGTTGGAACGCTTGCAGACGTGGAAACACAAACCGAGAGAGAGAGAGAGAGAGATTGAAATGTGGTTGACCCTTAATATTTCCATGCAATTGCTCGCAACCCAAAATGAATGTGTTTAGTTATGCCCACTTATCAGACAGTGCTGTCGATCATTTAGATCAACACTCATTTGTGTACCTCTGAGTTTAAGGACAGTCTTAAAATATTTCTGAATTTAGAAAATCACATTTTGAACATTTACTGCAATATAAGTCAGATATAGTACAAAGACTTCCTGGACAGGGTTTTCCAGCCTTTTGTGACTGAACTCCTGGGACAGCACTGTAGGCACCAGCACAAGATAACTGTCATGGAGGGAAAAAACAAATTCCATCAAGTTTGATCTGAAGGTGAAGATGATACTGCATCACAATTGTGGTAGATGCACTTTCTTGACTGGTTCTCTGCCTGAATGCATCCTAAAATTCTGGTCAGTCATCACTGAAATAGGCAAAACTATGCAAACGTGAGGCTATTGGGAGCAACCAGCTATAACAACAACCTTTCCCTGCCTTGTGCTATCTAGATCCCACTAAAGCTACATCAGTGGAGCCCACATCAGAATTCGTATTGTCTGGTTTCCAGTCTTCATAATCACACTTTTCATCCTGTACCTGGAGAAGCAGTTCCTTTAGGCAGAAGAGTGAGCCATGATTGTTCCTTTAACCTTCTATCCGGTTTAGTTGTCTTTATCTGACAGGCATGACATACTCTGATGACTTCCCTCTCCCACTTTCTACACCCATTGATTATGTTAACAACTGGTGACAGAGGACCTACTGTATTTTTTGCTCTATAAGACTCACTTTTTCCCCCCTCAAAAGTAAGGGGAAATGTCTGTGTGCCTTACAGAGCGAATATGTGTGTGCAGTAAGTCTGTCAGATGTGCAGCCCATGGGGAAGTGATGGGGAATGTGCCTGTGATTATGTGCCCATTTGATTCAGAATATTTTTTTTCTTGTTTTCCTCCTCTAAAAACTAGGTGCGTCTTATGGTCAGGAGCTTCTTATAGAGCGAAAAACACGGTAATCTTCTGACTAGCCACCTACCCACCATGAGAAAACAAAGAAGATGTTACAAAATAAATGTATCTTATTGGGATAATGCCATAACACATCTTACTCCATGGCTACCTAAGCAATTGCCCTTCCCCCTCCTTGCCAGGTTTCCCACTGGGATATACAGTGGTACTTCGGTTCACAAATGCCTCAGTTCACAACCAAATTGGGTCGCGAACAGAAATTTTGGCAAAATTTTGCCTCCGTTTGCGAACTCCACATCAGGTTACAACCACAATCACAGCCATGTTCCTGCTCGAGCACGATCAGGATTGCAGCCATCTTCCCTGCACAAACACTCCAAACAATCACCACCTCCGCACCCACCACGAGGGGGAGCCATGAAGGTGCACTCACCTCAGTCAAGGCCTTCCCAGCTCCTTGCTGCCGCCCTGCTTCCGAGCCAGAGGAAAGTCCTCCAGCAGGCGCTTGCAGGGCTGTGGGAGGGGGAGCGGGAGGGGGAAGCCGGAGAGGCAATCACGGGCTGGCTCCCCTGGCCAGGAGAAGGCTGCGAGGATGGAGGTAAGGGCTACTTTCAGCAGGCTGAGGGAAGGCGAGGGACGGGGCTGCAGCAGGCCAAGCGGGGCGCCTCCCGCCTCTCCCTGCCTCAGGGGAAAGAAGCATGGTGGCCATTGGCAGCGGCAGCTTGCCCTGAAAAAGCCACAGTAGAGGCGCAGGAGCCATGGCCCTGCTCCCACTCTGCCCGCCCCCGGGCTTAGCAAGGCAGCCACAGCTTGGCCCTCAGCCTGGGGACGTGGCTCATTTTTGTGGTTTAAAAAAAAATTACATATTTAAAAGATTTATATGTCATCCTTTATGTATAACAAAGTTTATGGTTCAGAGTGGATTAACCTTATTCACATTGAACCTTACAGGGAAATTTGACTTTGCTCACGACCAATTCGGGTCACGACCAGAATCGTGGAATGAATTAAGTTTGTGAGCCGAGATACCACTTTACATTTGTCAGTTACTGTCCACACAGACCATCCACCCTCGAGAATGCAGAGCAGAGCATCCTTCTCCTTAGCAGCTTCTATCTGTCTAAATAGTTGTCATATAAAGAATTCTGGTATATTCTTTAGAATTGCACAGCAAAAATGTAAGCATGGTGAATTACAGTGATGATGAAAGAAGCGCCTTGCCTTTTGTGCACAAGGAAAGGAGAGGTGGTGGGATGTGTGACACCAGAGATGCCATCTGGCCTGCCCGATGGGTGGGGGCAGGGCAATTCAGCCCCTGCACTGTTCTCCCACCCTTGCTTTGTTGGCTTCATGCAGGAGATAGGAACCAACTTTACATAAATATATTGCATGTCTAAGCAATGGGATTATGTTCGCTTAATATTTCAGGTTGGTTGAGATATTTTAATACAGACTTTAACTTCCATTCTCATGGCTTTCATTGTGCGCATTTGATCTAGGAGGACAGGTGATTTTATATATTGTATGCATTTGAAAATTATTTTTAGGCTAGCTTTAAGGGTGAAAATCTCTCAAGATAGCCCACAAGATTAAAAAAAACAACATATCAAGCAGATAAGAAAAATCCAAAAATCCATTAATAAAAAGCCAAAACCTGGAGCAATCCATAATTACAATAAATTATTCTCATACCCTTAGTAAAATTCAGATTTCTTCTAATGAAATAATTAGATGTTTAACCCTTTTACTTTCCAAGCTCTATTTCAGTAAAAGAACATCACAAAGCCAAGAGCACAGAGAATTTACAAAATATCTGGTGTCACAGCAGCTCTTATACGGAGGGAGAGCAGCACCTTGAATATAAATAAGTGTGCAAAATAGGTCAGCGCTTCTTTCCTTTGCCAGTGAAGGTTGATTTCCTGGCACCCCCCCCCCTTGCAGTGAGCTTGGATGAAGGTGGTAGTACACAAACTGTACTCTGCTCAGTGCTAAAGGAATTGCAACGTTTATATTTTGCAGGAATCCTAGCCACAAAATAAAGTGACAATTTTAAGAATTTGCCATAAATTGTTAAAAGGTTTGCTTTAAACTCTTGTCAGATGAGTTCAGTACAAGTGCAACTTAATTACTATGTAAGAGGCATGATAGACATGGACCATATAAAATAAAGCTATAATCCATGCTTTTATCAGATTTACCTTCTGCTAGTTGAAAGAGAATAAAAGCAGAACCAAAAGTTGGCCCCATCAAAAAAGCGCCACAATGCCTGCCTCTTCCGTCTCCTTCGTGAGCAGTCCCTATCACAGGCGTGAAGTTTGATAAAGACAAAACCCAAAACCCAACAACAGCCAATAGACATCAACAAATACCATAATAAACAAGTTTTCTTGTAATATTTTAATGACTTTCATTGTTGTCTGTATAGTATCATGGCCATCATGGTAAAAGTACATTTAATTTTTTATATACAGGTTCTACATGCATATTAAATTCTGATTCTGACAAACATTTCTTGCTGTGGCAATAGGACTGCAAGCTTAAAGTCTGAAATCTGTATCACATGCCCAGTGTTGGTCAAGTCACATGTGAACATCTAAGAATGGAAACTGGGAGAGATCAGGTTAAGGTAGGGCATCCATCTTTCTGAGGGAAATTGGGAGGTTTTCAGGCAAGGGAGGTTGATTTAAAGCAACATAATGTAAATTAATGATTTAAATTAGCAAGGGAAAGATCAGTTTAAAACACTCCATTTAAATTAACCTTTCTACTGAACCCTTTTCAGTGGGATTATGAGCAGTGGTGCAAATCTTACTGCTAAGACATGTTGATTTACAATGAAATAGATTTACAATTCTATTTACAAATATTACTATTTGCAGTAATTCAGTCTTTGTCTCATTGTATTGTATTTATTGTATTTGTATGCCGCCCATAGCCAAAGGATCTTTCATTGTATTTATTTTGCATGCTTTCTTTTCTACCTACAGAGGGAATGACCAACCACCATAACTTCCCCACTCATGCCACTGATTCAGTATTCAAATTGTGTAATTTAATTTGACTTACTAGAGGACAAAATTTACAAAACGAATTTTGTTTTGGGTGGCTCCAAATAAATAATAATAATCCCATGTTAAAAGTCCAAGTTTTTTTTAAAAAAATGTTCTTCTCTACCTTGCTTTCTAGACAATCTCCCCTCCTCCAACTTCTTCTGGAAATTGTACACTGAAAGAGAAATTCTATCCTACAAGCAATATCTTGAAGTGAGGGGAACGGTTTAGACTTCAGCTTTTCCATTAACACAGAGAAGGAATCTCTCTTCGATAGAGCAGCACAGCACAGCCTGAATCACCAGGCTGCTGTTTGGACTGAGGCAGGCTTGCAAGAAACAAAATAGTGCAGATTTGGCAAAAGGGAGGTGGACCTTAGGTCAAGAGAATACTGCCTTGAAAAGCCTTGTTCACAAGGTAGGAAAAATTTGCACCCCAGACTATTGGTAGGGTGGCGCAATCGTAAACACAAAATACCACAAGCAGAACCATGGAGATGACAGTTGTGCATGCCACACAGTCAGCCCTGCATCTCCTAAGTAAGCCTGCTGTCCTGCATGTTCCCCAAAGGGGCCATCGCTAATGGTGTTATGCCAGAAACAACAGATGGGAGGGAAAAAAAAATGGATAGCTCAATTTTAGATTTACTAGCTTTTGTGTATCTTAACTTGAAAAATTTATGTTCCACAGCAACCAAAATCTATAATAAAAGAGCACAGTGCCTTGCTGAAGTATCCACTCCCTTATGACTGTTCCACATTTTGTTGTGTTACAACCCGGAATTGACATGGAATTAATGGGTGTTGCTACCACTTGAAGGTAAACACACTGGAGGTGCAAATATTTTTATTGAGGAACAAGAGTTAACACACAAGCAGAGGCACTTGCTGGTTGCATAATTTTTCACCCCCTTCACCTAAGTAAACTCTGGTGCAACCTGTTGCCTCCCGAAGTCACATCCTGTAAGTAGTTAAATGAAGTCTGCCTATATATAATTCCCACGCCTCATGACCTCAGATTAAATGCACTTGTTTCTGGAAGACTCCACAGTTGGTAGGAGCACATATCTAAACAAGCAGCATCATGAAGACCAAGGAACTCTCAGAACAACTCTGGGCTAAAGCTGCCAGGGTTCAGCTATAAAAAAATTCCAAACTAATGAATCTCTCCTGAAGTACTGTTAAATCCAAAAAATGGATTTCCATTACAAAATGGAATTAATAGGACTTAACTGTGACTCTGCCTAAAGAAGGCTGCCTACCAAAAACTCAGTGACCAGGTAAGGACAGCATTAGTCAGAGAAGCAACCAAGAAGCCAGTGGTAACTGACGATCTGGAGAGATTCACAGCTGAGATGGCAGAAACTGTCTATGCAGGATACAGAGCGTACCTGCTGGGAAAGGCTCTTTAGGCCAATGAGAACAAAAGTGAACTTTTTGGCCTTGATGCAAAATGCTATGTGGCACATGGCCTTGAGAAGACCATGGTGAAGGGTGGCAGTTATGGCATCATACTGGGGGAACACTTTGAGGGCAGAGACTGGGTAACTGATCAGGACTGAAAGCAAGATGGATGGAGGCAAGTACAGGGCAATGCTAGAGGAAAATATGTTTCAGTCTGCAAGAGAACAGAGTGGAACGGGGGTGGACATTCACCTTCCAGCAGCATAATGACTTTAAACACACAGCCAAAGTAACACCAAAGTGATTTAAAAACAAAAAACAAAATGTCTTGGGAACACCCAAGCCAAAACTATGCCTCAATTTGATTGAGAACCTTTGGCAAGATCCAAGAGCTGCTGCCCACCAACAGTCGCCATCCAGCCTGACTGAAGTGGTTTTGCCAGGAAGAAAGGGCAAACACTGCAGGATCCAGATGTGCAAGGCTGATACAGACCTACTCAAGATGACTTGTGGCTATAAATGTTGCCAAAGTTGCTTCTGCCAAGTATTGACTTGGGGGTGAAGTGATGCAACCAACAAGTGCCAGTTTGTTCTTGTTTATTTGTGCCATACATAATCAAAATATTTTGCACATTCACTGCATTGAGTATCTTGTGTCATCAAGTGCTAACAAAGCCAATTAAATCCATTTCAATTCCAGGCTGTAACACAGCAAAGTGTGGACAAATCAGAGTGTGAAGTTTGGCAAGGCACCTTATACATGCACCAATCTGCACCAAAACATGAAACCTAGACATGTGGAACTTGTCATGCATACTAAGGGGAATCAATTTCGGTTTTTTAAACACACGAATCAACTTTAACTAAATTAGATGCGGCCATGAGGTTGGTTGAAGTCTGCAGTAACATCTCCACCAGGGGCAAACTTCATTAGGCAGAAAACATTGTTGAAAGGTGCACAATCAGAAGCCAGGAAGATTAGTTGGCCAAGAAGCAATGTTATACACCTACTCCTGCCCACTGCTTTGGGGCACCCCCCTCTTGGGGCAATGGACAGATTCACTCAGAGGCTATAGAGGTGCACCATGAGAGCGGAGTCTGCAGGGTAGCAGCAAGCGTAACTTTACTTACTAGCCCATGTTTCAACTGGCACAATGACAACCCACACTCAAGCCTTGAGTGAAGGCTACTGTATTGTCATTTCATTAAAACAAGGGCAGTGGTGTAGCGGAGCTGGGGCTCATAGGGATGCATCACAGTGCCTCTTTAATAGCAGGGACATGGACATAATTTGCTTTCATTGCTTTCAGTAAGCTTAGCTGTAATCTTCACAGTAAAAAGAATGAATTAATTTTTCCAGCAATAACATTATTGTTGTTGTAATGCACAGTATTTTGGAATGGCGTGAAGACCTGGGCAAACTACCACAGTCCTGCTCCTGTGGGAGATGAAAGCTCCTAGGACCGAGTTTGTGGATATGGATCCACCCAGCTGCCTGAAGTTTGAACTTCCTCCAGGAGTATGGCCATGGGAATGCCCAGATGAGTGCCCTCATATTCAAACCACACCACCACCAAGGGCTACCTGCACCCATGCAAAGATGGCTCCCTTTGCCTGTTTATAAAAATGATGGGGAGGGCAATCTATTTTATGTAGTTACTCATTCAGAACCACTGTGGGATTTACAGCAAGAGGTGCCGTGCAATACTAAGGTGTGATTATATTCCATGTAAGCCTTGATTTTACTTGTGTTATGGACATGACTATAGACTGTTTACCCAACAATAACTATGAAAAAGTTACACTGAAATATGTAAAGTCTCCAAATTCACCATGTGAAATCATTACGGTCTCCTCCTTCCACACAAATATTTTTCAACGTGTACCGTGGCCTCCTGAACATGCTAAAGGGTTGAATGAACAAATAAATATTAACTGGGTACAAGGGGCAATAGAATAGTATTAGCATCCTCTGGGTCAGTGACACAACAGCTATCCAGACTGTGCAAGGCTACTGTCCTCTGAAAACCACACAATCCCAGGAACTGTTGTGAATCCACAAGTCATCACTGCCCTTGCCCTTGAACCCAAGAGAGTTTTGTGTAAATAGAACACATCAGCTTACAGACCTGGACTCATGCAATTTTATATAACCTGATGGGAAGGGAAGGGAAGCCTACGAGCGTTTCTTTTTCACAGAAGCATTTAAGGTTGCTCATATTTCTCCTATGCAAACAAGTTCCCGGCAAATACTGCACCATACAAGTAGCCACTGCCAATCTTTCTGGTCATCAAATCAGTGAAGTCGTTTCACTCATTATAGTGCATTTGGGACTGAAGACAGTCGTCACTCCAGGAGAAATCCTGTTTCACCATAGGATCTGCCCAAAGGATTAGAAGAACATGTCCTGATGGCAGCCTTACAGATGGGCCTGTTGTTGTGACCAAAGTGCATCAGTGACATTAGGTTTTGTTCCAGGTGAACACAGGAGTCAATGCCCAAGCCCTTTAATTACGTACAGACACACAACAGATCTCCCGCAACATCTAAGCTTATTACTCCTCAACTTCCTGTTCACTGCTGCAATGCTGGGGACAGTAAGGAAAAAGTCCAGAAGTTTTCAGCTGTTCTTGAAATACCTTCAGGTAACCTCAGGTGTCTTCTTTACTATTAAGTGCTTCTGTCTGAAATGAGTTGGGATACTGAGAGCCTAGCTTTATTGTGCTGAAGTCCGCAGGGAAGCTGCCGAGCAAGCTGCAAGAGCATTTAAGGGCAGGACAGCTGTTCCTCCGTCCAGCAAGGGGCCCCAGTGGCACTCAAGCACCTGAGCCAGGCTTCCCCAATCTGGTGCCTTCCAAATGTTCTAGACTAACTCCTAGTTTCTGAATGCTGCTAGAGCTGACAGGAAGAAATCTGGAGCACATCAGGTTGGGGGAGGATGATCTAGACCCTGTGGACAGAGCCCTGCATAGGCAACCCCCATCTTAATTAAGAGACCATTCTAATGACCCACCGTTGAACACTGCTCCAAAATCACCCCCTAAAGGGGTCCCAAAGAAATTGGGAAAAAAACCCTAAACCTTACTCATCAGAAGCTGAAATGTTAACTCAGTACTACCACAATGCCTTGCTATTTTTAATAGCAGGAGCCCTGCCAGCTGTGCAGATGTTATTCTGATTTCTTTGGTAACCCAAAAACAAAAACCCGTCAATGAGCTTTTCATATAATCCATTATTCTCACCTTATAAGTGGCAAAACAGAAACAAATGCAAACTGCCACAAAATGTACTTACATGAGAATGCCATAGGACAAGCATTTTTCAGATTTCAAAATATATTCATATTTTTCACAATATTTTTATTCATAGGTATGAGTTATTTATTCATATTTAAAACTTAATTCATATTTTGGAGATCATTTGTTGTAACTGGAAATCTGTGACTCTCTCCAGCCACATATTACATTTGCTCTTTTAACTAAATGGACTGAAATGTACAAGCATAAAACTGCTCTTTTGGTGCATCATGTCTCTCAGATGTCAACAAGTTTGGACAAAGTGTCCCATCTAAGAGGCAATTAACCTGTCAGTGGTAGTTGGGCAATTATTTTACTTTAACCAAGCAATGTGACATCAGCTAGGAACTGTCAACAGAGGTCATAAAATTCTTTTCTAATATGAAAAATAGTTTTCACTGCAGTTTATTGGAAGTTTTAGATATCACCAGTCTTTATGCTGCCTCTTAAATTAGTAAATATTTTTTGAATTTTTCTCCTTGGTAAGCCTGTTGGTGCTCCAAGCAGGGCCAAATGAATCTTTATTGTATACATCTTATCCTGCCCATTTGCCCAAGAGCTAATGAAAACACATGGTTCTCACCATCTTACAGTGTTGCTCTCATCACAACCTTGTGAGTTAGTTTGCAACTGGTGTGACTGGCAGTAAAGCTCACTGAGTGACCATGTTCAAGTGATCTATATCTAAACCCAGCTCTCCCTGCCTAATCCAACACTCTAACTTAGCCTTTCTCAGGCTGCTGCCCTGCAAATGCTGTGGACTTCAACTCTACGCAGCACGGCTTGGAATACTGAAGTCCAAAGCATCTGGAGGATATCAGTGTGGGGAAGACTGCTCTAAGTTCTGGCTATGCATCCCTTTCTCATCCTCCAGTAGCTACACCTATAGCAACAGTGGACACACGTGTCCTGTGTGTGAGCACATGCTCAGGGGGATTCTGTCCTTCTAAGTTTGTCTTAGTGGATTGTGGGCTAAATTGCTGGGGAAATGGAATGAATGGGAAAGTCTGAGGCCATATGTTGATCTGGTTTATTATCCCCACCACGTGCTCTCTTCTGGTTTATTGGAAGGGACCACATGGTGGGGATGACAGCAGGAAAATCTGATGCCCCTTAAAACTACATTGGCAGCTCCATCCTCTGCTCAGAGAAAAGCAGTGATTCCGAAACAGGATGCAGCTAATATACCTAGCATTAAGCAGCTGCCTCAGAGAAAAGGATGGGTGTAGGAGGAAGGGGGGAAATTGCCTATGCTTGACACCAACCACCACAGACAATACCTGGCAAGAAGGACAAGTAAGTCTGACCTGGTAGAAAACCTCTTCCTATGTATATGTTTGCCTGTATGGAAAAATTGTGTGCATTCATGTGGAAATGAATGGATTAACCATTGCCTAGGTCTCAGTAAAGGAAGCCTATGCGGCTGCTGCAAAGCATCATTTTTGTTAAAGCTACTTTTATTACATAAAGACCAAGCTCAATTCAATAATTCTACCAGCTACAGTTCTATCAGCAAGTGCAGAAGTCTGTTCTCAAGGAGATTTAAAAGAACTTGGGTATCAATAAGCACTTCCATCTCAACGGAAAGAAGTAGGTATGTGTGGAGGAGAGACTGATTTTGTTTCGACTGCAAGAATGCAAAAGGAATGGTCAGACTTCCTCTCATTCCCCCAGCCCCAGCTTCCCCAGGATTGCTATTTAAATTTCAGTGTCCACAATGAGGTACGCACAAAAGGTGACCTCTAGCATAAGAGGATGTACATGCCTGCACTCCCACATAAAGGGTACATATCATGTACTGTTGGGAAATTTTGAATAAATCCTGGCAGAAAAACGTTGCTTATGTGTGCTTTTGTGTTATAAAATCAAACCTTCACTCTCTCAAAAGCATTGGCTTCCCAAGCCAAGTCACTGTTTTAAATGGCACTCCTCCCCCCTCCCTTCTCTGGCTCTTCTTCTTCCCTGGCTATGGGCAAAGAGCAGACAGGAAGAATTTGCTTTCACAATGTTGCTGCATAGTCCCTGCAGGAATTCACAGTTTACCAGGAAGTATCTATTTTGCTGGCCCGGAGCGCTCCATGCACTATAGCCAAGCAGAAAGGCGCAGACTCAGACTCAGGGTCTGAGTCTTCCTGATAACATGCAGCAGATGAGCTCATGAATGGTTTTTCAATAGCTGAAATTTACATATCTAAACAGACCAGGAGATGGGTTCAAGTTTCTGGAATTTACTCAACTGAATTTTTTTCTAAGTTTTATTCAAAATAACCCTCATAACCAAGAAAAACTAAAAACATCAATTAGAAATATTGTCACTTGCATGTGTGGCTAATCTTCCTTATCTGTTCTGTATACGATGACCTCAGAATTTCATTGTAATGTCTGCATTCTGTCATCAATTGCTCTGTACCTGTGTACAGGAGATCAGTGTACTTGTATCAAATTATTGTAGTTCAGCCTACCACTGCCCAGTAATGCATTATTGTGAGTAGAACCTGCAGGGAACCTGGGCTTCCATCAATAAAGCAACGGAGGTTCAAACAGCTGATCTTTCCCATGAACCGAGTTTTTAGTTCCTCCTCAAATTGAAAACTGAGATTCTGTCAGTACCTAAGTGTGAGTGCTAGAGAGACAGAAGCCAAAAAGTGGGGTGGGGTAGAGAAGAACAGCAAATGGCTTTTTTCTTCCAAGAGCTGTGCTGCACTGCTCCTTGTTTCCTCGTTTCCTCTTTATTTTACTATTTCCTTGTTTTGTTAAGAACAAGAGAGGAGAATTCATTCTTTTTCCTCAGAAGACCATCACCACCCTAATCCCCTAAATCCCTTGCCACTAGTAAAACAGCCCCACTTTACTAGACAAAGACTCTAGGCAGGAAAGCAATGCTTCTGTGATTGTAAGCAGCCTAAACACAAAAGAATTGGGTCTTATCTGGTCTAAGCATATGCTGCTTTAAACCGAAAGAGCTAAAGGAGGACCAAGAAAACAAGAAAATATTACTTGCATGGGCTTATGACCATTTTACCCCCATGCTTCCTCCAAAGAGTTCTTGGACGCACTCTCTCCCTTCATTTTCACAATAGCTCTGTGAGGTAGGCCAGGCTGGGAGAGAATGATCAATCAATGCTTATCTGAGCAGAAATTTAAACCTGGGCCTCCAACTGCACTGCACAGACTCACAAAATCTAGATGAAGACATAACCTGGACCTGATCTATGTAGTACAGGGACAGAAGGCAAACTGTGGAGGATGGATCAAGGTCTCCCTTGCACACTCACTATCATGAATGCACATCATGCAACGACTTTGCCCTCACTGAGCTTGCTATCAGAGAAGGGATGCTCCTCTAGAAGTGCCCACTCCCCTGGAACAAGTGTTGAACGCACTTCAGGACAAAGTCTATGGACTAAGAAGATATTATTGGAATGGACTAATCCAGAGTATAGTCAAAAAGCTTCTGCTTGTTATCCTGTTTTAATCTGAATTTTCCTTTGTATTTGCTGTTAATTTGTACATCGCTCAGAAAACTTTGGCCATTGGGCAGTTTAGCAGTGTGACAGACAAAAATAAAATGAACAAACAGGCTCTACTCAAGTTGAAGACAAACTGTTCGGACAACATGAGGACTCAAACTCAAGGGTTGAGCAGCGATTAGGTTGCTGTTGAAACCTGGGTTATCATGTTGCCTGAACTGAGTTGCACTAACAAGCCAGTTGTGCTAATGACGACAATCCATGAAAAGAACCCATGGTTTATTGTTGAGTCATTCATAATGGGCTGGGTTCAAACAACATGGTAAACCAGTTTGAGAACAACCAAAGTATCAACAAGCCACACTCAACCCTTGACTGTGGGTTCTCATGTTATCTAAACCAAGCAACTAGCTCTTGAGCCAAAAGTGATTCGAGAGGCATTACTACCTATGCTACAGAAACATGTGTAAAAAAAAAAAAAAAATGCTCAGGATGGTTTTTCAAAAAATCAAATTCCCAATCTGCTTTGAGCAAGATGAAAAGAGGATGAGCGCAAATGCCAAGAACAATGATCTTTCTAACTGCCTGCAACATTCTGAAAATAAAACCTTTTTCCTCCTCCCAGTCTGAGTAGCCCTAAGTACATAAACACTCTTGGTGTAAGGGTTAGATAGCACAGGTGTTTAAACTGCAATTAGCACTGTGCCTTTCACACTTTACTGCTCTCATTCAATCTGAGGAAAAAAAAAGTGCTTTTGAAAAAAATAGCTGGCTTTGGGATTCTTATGCTTACCTTATTCACGAGATGTCTGAGGAGTTTGCACAAGCACCCATGCATTCATTGTGCAACTAATTTGTAGTCCCTTCAGCTCCCTGTGCTTCAATTAAAGCCCAGGAGAAGGTACCATGAGGCAATTCCTCCCACAGGGCATTTTCAGATCACAAAGCGCAGGCAGCCTGGAGCACTGTGTGTAGGAGGGAAAAGTCTCAACCCCTGCTTGGCCACCTCACAGTGAAGTATATTCAAAACCACCAGCCAGAGAAGTTTAAAATAAACTGAAAGCTTCCCTGAGAATGAGGGAGGGAAAAAAATGAAGCCTCTTTCATAGAGGAAGGACGCTGCCAGAAAACTGGAAGACAGATTGTAGTACAGCAACAACCCCACCTCTTCCTGCAGCTGGACACAATGCTGCTCCCCCCACCACAATTCTGCTTCCACAAGCATCTGCATTGGAGGCAGATGCATCCCCAATAATCCCCCAGAAATTTAACATTTGGAAGGTTCAGAATCCTGAAGATTGACAACTAGGACCGAGTCAAAATTTCTGAAATACAATTCTTCCTCAGGAAAAAACAAAGATGAGATTTCTTTTCTGATCATGCTAGAAATGTATGGCCTCACAGAATTTTCTCCAGAATTTCTGCACATTTGTGTGCATTTGAGGCGACTGCCTTCCTTCTTCCTCTGTCTCAGAATGATGGTAGGTTTAAGGTGCTGCCAAGAATGTAAAAGGGGTGCTGAACTGCCAATACAGTTGATGCTTTCGCTATGTCCAGTGGCAACACAAACCTTAGGAAAAAGGACAGAAGCCATGCTACAGCCCTTGCCAGGATCAGCTCGACCTGTGGGAAACTGAGAATTTCTTCTGCATAAATTCAGTGACTTTGTCCCCTCACCCCCATTTTTCTGCCCAAAAATCGGTGATGAATTTTGAAAGTACAAGTGTTGAGAATAGTAGCACCTGTTAGTCTCAGTTCTATACCTGTCCCCAAGTCCCACTTTGGTTAATCCAGTTTTAGAGCTTCAGAAAGCATCAGGCTGGTTCAGATGCAGATCAGGACTTCCACATCAAAGCAAAAGCTAGGGTGTCTGTCTATGGCTTACTTGACAGTCTCATCAAGGACTCTTACCACTGCACTATGATAAATTAGGACAACTTCAGGAATTCCAACTTTTGCAATAGTTACAGAGGCAGGAAATCAAACAAAAAATTTCACCGAAGAGTTAATCAAGAGTTTGAGATGTAACAGGAGGGTTAGAATTATCAGGATGCAGAACTAATCAGCTCCCGTGGATACATGCAAAGAACATTGCCTACTGGAAGGGCAGAACCAAAGACTGTTTTGTTACTTTAACCAGGGCTGCTTCTCATACAGAAAAAAGTTCTGGGGCTGTGTGCTTTTTGCAACCAAGTAATGTTTACTTTGCCAAGCCTTCACTTTGAGAATGCCTCTGTTAAAACACTCACTAACACCAGCCTCATCAAAAACTAAGAGCTTTGTGAAGTATTCCATTCACCTATCAGAAAGCTCCTTTGCATCAGGAATGTTGCTAAAGAAATCTCTAGAATCAACCCCAGCACAGATGCTTGTGAGCCTCCTCTATCTCTGCATGGATTCCTTTCCCTTTCACATCATACTGCTAAAGTCAGCACCTATCTAAGTTGTTTAAAACTTGCCAGAGGTAGGACACACACATTGCCATCACCATGGGGACACTGCCAAAAGGCACCTCCACATCACAAGCGATGTCCACCCTGCTTCCAAGCACTCATCATGCAACCTACTTTGATCCCAGTGAGAGTCTCTCTGTGATCACAGCTACTGGAAATAAGGAGCCAACACAGCACTGAACCATGAGAAGTTACAGCATGCTGAGTGAAGGCAAACACACATTTCAGACTTGAGACTTAAGGCCTGACATCTGTAGGAGCACAAGAAGCTGCCTTGCTCCGAGGACAGGCATTGCTCCATTTAGCCCAACACCATTGATAGACACAAACAACTGGATGTGAGCCATGGCAGTTTGTTGTGTCAGTGTTGTCGGGTTCATGGCAACAGTTTTGCATGGTACCAGGCAGGATTTTTTCCCAGCCCCACCTGAAGAGCCTGGACATCACACCTTGAGACCCTCTACATACAAAGCAGGTGTTTTAATGCCAAGCCATGTCACCCTGCCTGGTCTGAAAGTGACTGTGATTTTGCTTGCCCTACTGGAGAAGCTACACTATGCAGATGCCTTGGAAAGGGCCTGAGGTGGGATGGTGCTGATACCATCTCCCAGGATAGAAGGACCCAGCCTCTAACATTAGCTTCACATGTGAGATAAATATCAGTTATTAGAGGCATAACAATTTAGTGAATCACAGCCATGTGCTCAATTCACAGTGGATCCAGCTTGCTCTTCTGCATTAAGGCGAGACATGGCCCCAAGGGTAGGTAAAGAGACTCACCCCTGCTGGATATCTGAGCTTCATCGATCGTATCTTTGCACAGCATGGGCAGTCATGCAGCACTGACTAACTCTTTTAAGTCCTGTTCTAACATGTGTAGCAAGAAGAATAAAAGGATGAATTAGTTGAAGGCAGAGGGGAGGGCAGCTTTGTTTAAAAGCATGTCTGAAGCCATGGTCAGAGACATCTGGAAAGAGACTCTTAGGATAGATACAGCAGCAGCAGCAAATAGCTTTAAGTACAATATAATTATAAACTTCCTGGAAAGGGAAGGGCAGGATAAAGTAAATTAAAACCAGTTTTTTAAAAAATGACACCCTCAAATATAGGTAGTGGCAACCTGGTTCACACGCAACAGCAACTCATGGGTTTTTATGCTACTCAGGTCAGACTACTAAAATGTCGTTTGCTTGGACAGAAATCAACAAATCAGAATTCAGCTCTGATATAGGTGAGTCTTATGTGAAAGCCCTACCAGCGGGATGGATCCAAACTTAGTCATACTTAAAACAGCTCTATTGACAATAAGTTTAAGGTAAAGGTAAAGGTAAAGGTTCCCCTTGACGTTACGTCCAGTCATGCCTGACTCTAGGGGGCGGTGCTCATCTCCGTTTCCTAGCCGAGGAAGCCAGCATTTGTCCACAGACAGTCTCCGTGGTCATGTGGCCGCCATGACTAAACACCGAAGTGCACGGAACGCTGTTACCTGCCCACCGAAGTGGTACCTTTTTATCTACTTGCATTTGCATGCTTTCGAACTGCAAGGTTGGCAGGAGCTGGGACGGCGCACGGGAGCTCACCCCGTGTGCAGATTCAAACCGGCGACCTTTCGATCAACCAGCCCAGCAGCACAGCTGTTTAAACCACTGCGCCACCTGCTTAATGGCTAATTAAAGTTCCACTGATTTCAGCTGGCATGCTCTTAGCTGTGGAACCAACCCAATGGCTGTAAAGAGTTCTGTGTTCAAAGAAAAGATCATTTCTATACACATCCAGTTGACTTCACAGCACTTGCTCACTGATCCAGCAAGTCATCAAGGCTGCATTTCAAAGGACAAAATGCTCCTTCTCCCCTCACTGAACCCACCAGAATTTAATTACTTAGAATACTGACATCACAAAAAAGTTTAGAGCATTCACTTATTACACCCGATTAATTAATTCTGATGCCATAATACTATGTACCGCTTTATTCAGTGGACTTACTTTTAAGCAAGCATGCAGAGAGAGAGGGTGGCATGCTTAAGCAAGCACACAGAACCCACTGTTGTTACTGGAGAGGCTCTACTGCTCAGACAACCAAATTCTGCCCAGGTCCGAGACAGGCCACCCACTGTTCTCAACACTGGTTCCAGGCTGTTGAGGGATCCCTCTGCTCAGGGGTCTGCCTTTTCACCACCACTGTTGTCTGAGCCAGACCAAGAGGCAGGTGAATCAGCAGGTTCCCAAAGGAACTTCACTTACCAGTGGGCCACCTGAAGATACCCATTTACACCTACCCTTGATGGAGATCCTGAATACTCTTGGCCAAACTGATTCCACCTTGCAGTGCTTTAATCAATGAGTGGGAGCCACTGTTAGAACTGAGTTGACTGATAAAGGCTCCGCTGTTTGTTCACCAGAATCTGTTGGAAACTGGATCTATGTAGCTGAAGTGGGATGATTTTCTTCTAGGCTGATACACTGTCATAATTAAATGCAGGTCCTCAAAAATCATGATGTATCGCTACAAGGTTCTCTTTGCACCTTATCATAACGTGACTTTATGTTCACTTTTTCTGGGTTGTGCAGCTCTGGCCCAGTTCAGCTGTAAGCTAGTCAGGTGTCTCCTTTTACAGATTTATTTATTTTACAGATTTCTATGCCACCCCCTTGCAAACTAGCCTCACCCTTTTGGGATAACAACCCTTTTGTTTTTTTTGAAGGGTTGCTAGAAAACTGTCTCTGTGAAAGGTGTCCTGTTTTGAAGGATACCCAGTTTAAAGTTCAAGAACCATCAAGGAACAGCTGGGTCTTGAAGTGGCCCATCAACAACACCTGGATAAGAGACTGAGGTGACACAGGTCACCTTCTCTCTCCCTATGGTGAGATGTGTTGAGCTTCAATTTGAATTACAATTATTTCTATATATGCATATATGTTATCTTAAGTGAAGGCTATGCAAATCTGTCATCTTCCATTCTTTTCTTTTTTGATGATTCACACATGGCCACCATGTCTGGGCGTCAAGTGCTAACCATTGTTTATAAGCATAAAGCCTATTCTGTATGGCCAAACTCTCTTCTCCCACCTTCCTCAGTATAAAGTAGTTTTGTATCTTCAAAATAGTGTAGTCACTTCCATGGTAGTCTTAGGACAGAATCCCTTTGGCTGTACCACTTTTAGATTTATATATCACTTTCCTATAACAAATTCAAAGCAGCTTACACCATTTTCCTTCTGCTACTCTTAATCTTATCCCCATAACAACCCTATGAGGAAGGTTGGGCTAGTAGTCTGTGACTAGCCTAAAGTCACCGTGTTGGCTGCATGGCCAAGTAGGGGCCAGAACCCAGATCACCTGAGTCCCAGTCTTGCACTCTTAACCATGACACCACCCTGGCTCTCATTTTGCCTTTGTTACTCACAACAGAGCTCTCATAGCCACAATGCAAGCATGGCAGCTGTGCGCTGTAGCTTCCCATTGTGTGAACCCAGCAGGCATGAGGTTGCGGGGTAGGTGACAAGCCACCTGCAACCTATAAGAGCCTATAGGTATTGCGAGGCTGTCGCAAGGGGCAGCATATAAATATTTAAATAAGTAAAAAAATATGGCTTCTCGGTGAGTTGTCAGCTACCCCAACAACACACCTTTAGTGAGAAACCATGAGAGGGGTCTGAATCAGCAACCTGGCTCCCATGGGTGCCATAACACACTGTGGCAAATAAGCCCCAGGAGGCTGTGGCAGGGTGAGCACAAGGCAGGTTCTGACAGGGCCCCTTCCAACACTCATTCCATGACTCTCAAGAGTGAGGTCTAGACAGGAGATTACCTGAAGGTCCCTGGCAAGTACCTCCATTGTTAGGGAAATTATTGGTCAATGGATCTCAATGGCTGGGCTAATCAAAGGCTAGGAAATGGCAGCATAAGAGCATGCCCTCCCCTCCCCTGGGGGGGGGTGGGAAGGGCACAGAAGCAGCCCTCAAAGAAAATGGTACGCAGAAGGATGGCACCCCCATTTCTGAGGCAGACAGAACTGTTTTGGATTCTGAAATGCTGGTAGTCGCTTCCCTACAGATTTTGGTTACTTATACATATACCCCCCAAGAAACAAAAACAAAGCCTCACCAAAGCAAGAGGATGCTGATTTGCATAAAAATTGTACATGCTGCTTTATGTTACAGATCCAATTTAAGAGCATTGCTGGGGTTTAAACAGAAACACAGTTCCCTACCCAACAGACCACCCAGAAAGCTGTTTCATATTACATATAATAGGAGCACATGCAAAACAGGACAACAGTAACAACAGAACCAACTGAGACTAGAGAGCACTAAAATGGTTTAAGAGGACATTTTGCAGCAATTGCATGTGGTTGCTGCGAAGCACTGCAGCAACACCACCTCTCTGTAAGCACGGCTGATGTGAGCGGGGCAGTCCTCAGCCCTAAACAGGCCTAAGTTGGGGTAGCTGATTTGCCAGGCAACCCAGCCCAAACCCAACTGAGTTCTTGCTTAGCAGGTTTCAGAAAACCTTAGCACAATCACAGTAGAGGAATGCAGGCACAAAAACCCTCATCCTAGCCTTGGAACAGACATGTGGCAGCTTCCTTCTCCATCTCCCAGGTTACTTGTTTGCACACTGGGCCTATGCACCTTGTGAAGTCTGGACTGTAACCACTACTTTTAATTTATGGGTCGCATTAATAAAAGGTAGTAATTATTATAAATTAAATGTTAGGGAATTCCAGAAATTCTTAGAACTATGCTGTAAATCTAATATTAGCAGTAATTAAACTGTAAATGTTGCTAGTAATTATCTACCATTAATTAGAAATAAAGCCAGCAATAACCTAGTTCCAGAAAAATTTAGTTTCAAATAAACTTGCTTAGAATCAGGATGTCAAACACTCAAATGGCAAAATTGGCCATCGAAGTGGAACATAACATGGAATTCTCATTAGAAGTATTTGCATGGAGCAAAGGGGGTGTGCGTATTTCTGTATGTGTTATAAATGATAAACCCTGAAGCATAATACAGAATGTTATTTTTGTTCCTGAGGAAAGCATTAATCTACAGGGAAGAGACATTTAGCTGATTAAGGACTCTTGTGCAGCACTCAGAACAGAGTATAGATGCTGAACTGACCAGGGACAGCGTAAACCATTAAGTGTTTAATGTTGCAAATGCAGTCCTTTGCACACTTATTTGGGATTAAACCACACCTGCACACAGTGGGAATTGCTTCCAACTGAATGTGCATAGGGCCATGCCTAATGCATAGTAAAATAGGCCTATTGAAAGCCCACTACTAAGTAAAACTTTTCTTATACAGAGGGAAAGGCCAGCTTCTCCTGTCTTGGGTCATTCATAACCATTTCTCTTCTGCTTAACAGGACCTGCAGCATACCCACACAAAAGGTTCTGTTTTCTCAAACAGACATCTAGAAAGTTGGAAGCCACCCAGAGAACCTAAGGCTAGTGGGGAGCCGTTTAAATTGAATCAATAGAAAGTGACACATTGCCACCTCACTACTGAATTACTTTATCTTGTTCTAGCTTTAGGATACGCTTTCATCAATTTTTGACTTTCATCTTCATCAAGTGAAGCTGCAGATGTGTTAAAACTGTGCCTGGCTGTGACAATAGGTCGGAAGACAGCCAATAAGCCAAAGGTTGACTCAAAGACAACCAAGATATTAGCAGGCAAGTTTTCTGGTGGGGGCTCATAGTATCCAACCTGTTCTGGATGGGGCTGCACTTCTGCAAGAGTTGGTCTGTAGCTTAGCTCCCCCCCGCCCCCCCCCCGAAATAGTCATTGGCATCTTAGACTCTGGTGGCCCCAGTAGCATGGAGCACCCTTTACCACCATCCATTGCTGACCCAAGTGTACTCCTCTCTAAAGAGAAACAGGCTGGCTTCAGTATTTTATGTTCTGGTAATTTCCAGGTTACGATGCAATGTACTCTGCCTTTGAAGACTGCTCAAGAAATGGTGGGCTGTTCAGAATGAAGCCGTGAAAACAGGAACCAGGAGGACCAAGCAATTCTGGTCCACATTTTGAAGCCTGGTTTAAGGATTAGTTTTGACCAATCCAGTCTTGCATGGCTTCAAAGGGTTAAAACCTGACAAAGTACCTCTCCTAGTATAAGCCTTTTCTGTATGCAGTGCTCATCAGCTGAAATCCTCCGAGTGATGGCCAGAGGATGGCAGCAATGAGGGCCTCGCCAGTTGTTCTCCCTGCCCATGATGCCCCCCCCCCCGCAAGGCCCAGCTGGCACCAGCACTGCCATCTCTCAGTGCCAAAGTAATGCTGGCCTCTACAGAGTAATGCATTGGCCATCAAGTTGTAAATTTTTTTTGATTGCTTAAAATTGCTATATTTTCACACACTGAATTTATGTCAGCACTATTCCATCTTTGTGATTTTAATCCTTGCAAGCATCCTTGACAGCTTTGGTTACTGGACACTATAGAATTGAAATAAAATGAAATTAATGAAGTTAATTGAGAGAAAGCACATCTATGGAAAGGATCTCTGAAGCTAAGCATGAATGGCATATTTATAGGTGAATCTCAGTCTGAAACATGTGTCAGTGCATCCTAACATGCCCAACACACGTGTTCTGGTATGTCTATCCCCATTGCTTAATTCTTGTAAATATAACAGATGTTGGCTGTGGACACTAATATACCCATTACTATAGACATAAACATTACCCAGACAAATGAAAAGGTACACAGGAAAAAAGCAAAAGCATAAAACAAAGTCATAGCATAAAAGCAGTATTTTAGAACAGGGTGATATTAGAACTGTGGCTGGTCAGCAGGAAAGGCTCCCTGGAACAGGGAGGTCTTCAGCAAGCACTGAAACTTGCAGTGTTGCTGCCCGCCAGAAGCAAGGAATTCCACAGCAACCACACCACAGGTTTTTCTCCTGGTGGAGTCCAGCTGGGCTATCCAATGCCCTCACTGACAGGGTAAATGGATCAAGGAGACTCTCCAGGCATCCTGGTCCCAATCGGCTCAGAACTTTATGCACTACTGCCAGATCCTTAAGCCTGTCTGGGTAGCACATAAGTTATGTATCTAGCCTTCAAAGGCTTGCCCTCAGAGTCATGTTTTGCACAAAATGCTGTCACTTTCAGTGGTTTGTAAATAATTATATTAATTGTTGCTCATGGCCCTGTAATTTTTTTTTTTTTGCATAAAGGGTAAAAATGCTGTACATCAATATATTTACTTGGAAATAAACACCTGTTACTCTTTCTAGAAGCAGCTCTCTTGCTTCTTAACATGAATATGCACACACATTTTCGGCCCCTAAAGGTGAAATGGGAAAGAACACATCTGGGAGCAAGGAACACAAGATGAAATAATCTTCAGCCGGTGTAACCAAAGACAGGAGAAGAGTAGCAGGGGAGAATGAAAGAAAAAGGAAGAGAAAAAGGAAAAAGGATTGCAATTGTCTGAAGAGCTTGATTTTTACAAGGACAGTTTGGGGGTGTTAAAGCTGCCTTTTTATGCATTCCTTTTCTGTTGCTATGGGTTGCCTTTTTGTTTTTAAATGGCCCCAGGCCAGACTGGAAATAGAAAGGCACCAGACGGAGGAGAACAGCGGAAAGCCAACTAAACAGAGCAAGGTGTGAGCACATCTTTAGAGGAAGAGGGGAGCATGTGGGAGGATTGCCATGTGTTTCTTTGAGCCTTCAAGGCAGATTGTGCTGTTCAATGAAAAATGCTCAGGTATACATATTTCATTTGATTCATTTAAAATTGTTTTGGGACCACCTTCAAGGGTAAAACTCCTTCAAGGCAGCATACAAAGTTTAAGAACAAAAAGACATAAAGGGCATAATCTTACTGGGATGACCACAGTGCCCAAACTTGGGAGGCTGGCAGGCCTCCAATCTTGGGAGGAACAGTGCAGGTAATTTTTTGCCTATCTAGCTGGCACATTATTCTTGAAGGGGAGAGAATGGAGCTGGAAAAGAGTCTCAATATCTCCTATTCACCTTCTGCAAGCGAACAGGCACTGGACAAGCCTCCCTGGGAAGGTTATTCCATTGGCAGGGTGCCACAGCGAAGGTGGTCCTTTGCAGGGCAGTCACCTGTCCTTTTGCTCGGTGTGGGGACAAGGAACAGGGCCTCTGAAGAGGGTCTTAGTGGTTGTTCTGGTGAAGTGGTCCCCAAGCTATTTTGGACTTTGAAGACAGCACTTTCAATTGGGGTCAGTGCACCTGGTAAAGCACAGGCATAGGATCACAGCTTGTCACCCCAGCTCTAGTTTAAATCATCTGTTGCTTCTGGTACAGTACAGCTTCTTTCCTCATAGATTTCTTCTTTGTTATAGAAAGATGAAGTATGATGGGGCATGCTAATATAACAAAATGAAGGCTTGCCTTTTTCTGCCCATAGTTCCAAACAGAGTATTTTATTGAGGAGAGTGAAGATAAAATCAGAAGTCTGTAAAAGGGACTAAGTTCCTACTTTAGCACACAAACTGGTGTTAAGTGTGAAGAGGGATAGACTGCAATTGTGTGTATTAAAGGAAACCTGTATCGGAAAGGAAAATCTGCAGAGCTAGCAAGAAAAGAGTATGCTCAGTTTGTCTCTGAAGTCAGTGACCTTAGACTACTCATACTGTTATCAAAAAATGTTTTCTTTATCCCAGAATGGCACCAGGAGTTGGGTGATATCTTGCATGGGACACTTACTCTGATTGAACTCACTGAGAGCAAAGTGTTTACCTCCCTAGTTCAAGACAGTGCCCTGGCTAAGTGCTTAGAGGAGGCTTAACTATTCTTTGGTTTGGAACACAATGTATACAGTAGTTGGAGAGAGGAGTAGTTGCAGACATTAATATGTAAGGATGCCTCTGAGATTTAGCAAGAAGTGTTTGCTTTTGGCTGGTGACTCTTCTGGGGTCTTCTGGGATCTCAAATTCCAAGCAAAGTTTGCTAAATTCCTATTCCAGCAGTAAATCTATTTTTACATTTATAGCTGTCATGCTCTAGCTCTTCCCAGCTTGAAGTGTGGAAGATCCTTCTATTCATACAAATGAAAAGTTGATGTTTTTAAAATGGGGACAGCATTTGGTAGGGTGGGAAAGGAACAGTAAATCCTACTAGAAGAGTTATTAAAACTATTTGAAAGGGGCATCTACCTCTAGTATGTTTTCCCTACTTGATATGCTCACATGTTTATCAAGACGGCTCACCAAAGGTTGGTGCCTAAGAAGATGGATTATGAATCAGAAGGTCCCTTGTTTAAAGTCTGTGTCTACGGCTTCCTAAATGACTCAGTCATTTGCCATTTCTTGCTCTGGATTTAGTCTGTTTATAGGGTGGGTTTTACCTATAAAACAGAATTTGTGAGGGATC
Source organism: Varanus salvator macromaculatus (assembly GCA_023646645.1). Lineage (NCBI taxonomy): Eukaryota > Metazoa > Chordata > Lepidosauria > Squamata > Varanidae > Varanus > Varanus salvator. The sequence continues at coordinate 24,203,460 of JAIXND010000755.1, read as the reverse complement.
AGTTTATCAATGGAAATAGGTCCAAAAGGACAGTACTGATTGAGACAGAAATGTAAGTTTTGATGGTCAGACCACCCGGAAGCATTACCACATTAGAACTGTTTATGGGTGCCCAGCCTAACCAATTCTGAGCACTCTCAAAAACAGGAAATCTGATCGTTCAGTATCAGAGTCCAGGCTATGACAAAGTATTGCAAAATTATGCTGCTAGATCACCTGAAAACATCACAGTTAAAGAAATCTGGTGAGGTAATGGAGAACAATGCTATACCTGATTATTTTTAAAGGCCATCTAATGTGCAATGCATTGCAATAATCTACAAGTGGATGTGACCAGAGCATGGCTGCTTGTGGCCAAGCAATTCCCAAATGTTCGCAGCTGGCATTTCGGTTGAAGTCAGTAAGGGCCTTTCAAGCCAGAGATCACTTCTAGATGCAACACAATGAAGCACAACCATTGTGTTGCATTCAGGAACACCTTCCTCAGTCAGTCAGTGAGTTTGAGCCTTTAGGCAAGAGCAGTCCCATGTTTAATGCCTGCATTGTAAGCTTTTACACACTTTGAGATCAGTTGAGAAATGCATCAGTGCAGGAATGAACTTGTATGTGATTGCAAATGACTGCTGCAAACAAGGATATAATTAGAACTGTCCAACTATGTCATATCATTGAATAGATGCAGCAGGTGCCTTTTAAAAAAATATCCAAATTATCAACCAATTATACATTCATGGCCAGGGCTCCACAGTCAACGGGAATTCAGGATTGCATCCCAAAAGAACATCAGTGTGGCCCTACTGTTAATTTCGTTTATACCTCATAGATATGAGAAGGAAGTTCCCCACTGCTTACACATTTGCAGCAACATATAATTATACAGGATAGTCAACAGCTAACAGTGCCCCAATCTATAAAATAAATGTGAAAGTCTGAATGACTTCTAATAACTTAGGACATAGAAAATAGCTCAATATTTTGAGATGTTATATGTACAGGAACTTGTAAAGCCTAGCTAGCACTAATTACAACATGCCTCCAGCTTCCCAGTTCACACACTAATGTTGATGAAGAGTTCTCTGAGCATTTCTGGAACCAAACCACAGATTCCCCACTCTTTTGGACTGTAACATTTTACTACACAGGAAAACCAGGCAGATTTTTTCTTTTAAAGCAAAGAGGCATGCCTCTGCCTTACTATGAAAACTGTAAGATTAAATATTTATGAACATGACTCAGAACCTCTACCAAAAGGGAAACAAGTATCTTTAAAGTTTGGCATCAAACACACCAACACAGTACTAGTATTACATATATGGCCTCTATTTTTTTCCTTCTTGCAAGGAACCCAAGTGATACACATGGTCTTCCAACTCTCATTTATCTTCACAACAGCACTGCAAGGTAGGTTAGGCCAAGAGACTGCTCTGAAGTCATCGCTTGAACTTCATAGCCAGCAGAGACTACAGCCCAGGTCAATCCTCTAACCCCTACACCATATCCCTACTTTGAGACTACTGCTAAAGTTTGCAAATACTGGTCTCTACAGGGCAGTATGAAAAAAGCCAAATCAACTCTACACAGATTCTTCTAATATCACTGATGACAAAAAAATCTATTGATTAAAACAAGTCATGTATTGAGGCTTTCCACACAGAGATTTCAGACAGAGGGTTGAACCTTTACCTGATCTGAGCCCAAACGAGCTCATGTAACATGAATCCGATGGAGTAAGGCACTGAAATTACTGAAGACTCCATTAGCAGGAGTTGTAAAACCCTCTGTGCTGAAAGCTAATGTAGTGTCAGGCCAAAGGCTACATTCCAGACAAGGTCACAAGTCTCCAGCTCCTCTTCATACCAGAGGAAACTCAGAAGGTTGTAAACAGATGCCACTTCATAATGTTTCCATAAAAATGCCTCACCTTAACTAAACCACTTGAATCAGATATTGCAAAATTGCAGTGCACCAACATGCAGCACCCCAGCCCAGGACAACCACCTTGGATAGCTCTCTGGTCTGCAGTTCTTCCCAGTCCATCCTGGCTCTATGATACTTTCCCCTAAGAACTGAACTACAACACATATTCCAATGCCTTCTGCCACCAGTATCCCTCCAATTACCAGATGCTGAGGACAGATCAGGAAGTAGCTGACTGTGCTCTGCTAATAAGTTTCTCGAGGACAACTGTTGAAGGAAGAGTATTGGGCTTGATAGGCCTGCATTCTAACCCAGATTGGGAAGTTCTCATGTCACATGGCAGATCTGGCAGGCAATGCTAGCATAACGATGTTTTCCAGACTCTGCCAACCCAGCAAGGGTTAGAACTAGTTGGCAAATTCTACCATCATACATCATAAATGCCATTTCAAATCTCCAGCCAATATCAAACACCAAATTGTTTGGGTGAACTCAGTCCCTAGTTATGGATAACAAACTGCTTGTGATAGCTCAAATTCAGAAATTCCAACAATGCCCCAGCCCCATAGCAAGTATCAGGTTCAATTAGCACCAACCTGAAATCTAAGGGAGGGTGGAAGCATATCTGAAACAAAGAGAACAGAATGTCTATTAAAGGACAAGAGGGAGTAGCACCATTAAGACTAAAACATTCTGAATTCTTCCTCTGTGGTTCTCAAGTAGTCCCCTTTTGGAGAGAGAATTGCACAGCTCAGAAGCTTCCACTTACTTCAGCTAGCCCTGTTTGTTTGATATTTGTGGTAACAGTTCTAATTAAGTAAAGCAGTTACTCTCAGCCTTTGAAATCAAGAAACATCCACAGTGTTGCCTAAGGCTAGGCCCTTGGGATGATCAGAGACATTGCTAGATCTCCAGCCATTACTAGACTTAATTAAACAAGAGCTACCCCGAAAAAATGTGCAAAGCAGACTGCCAGAGAGGCAATTTCAGTAACAGTTCCAGTAAGGAGTCAGTGATAAAAAAAGACTGCCAAGGTCTTGATTGATTTAGCAGTTTTGCCTAGTTTGGGAAAGGTTTAGGGAACAAGCAGAATGCAACCCTAAAACACCTCGCAAAATGGAGTAATGTAGGGTTCCCTCACCAGCAAGTTTAGAAGAAAGTCCTAAAGCAATCTGGAGACTAGCTTATTTTCTGTACCATGGGATTTTGCAGGTTAACATGTCATTTCATTAGATGTACTGAACACACCAAGGTGGTGGTGGATGGAGGAACAGTGGACTACAAATAGTATTAACAAGGTGAAAAGTAGCAAGAAGGGGGAAAAGAGAGCCAAAGGTTTGTAGCAGCAAGCAGGGTAAGTTTTTTCTGGTTGTGGTTGCTTTAAGATTGCCATAAACTATATTCAAACCCTGAGTAATTGTTACAGAATTAGACATGATAATTATGGTGCATCTCATTTCAATGGTTGTATTTGCTTGTTTCTTTAATTATATTATCCCTCAGGTCAGCACTGCAATGTTCAAGATCCCAGAGATGTGAACATGCAGATCATTATGGAATCATTCATCCAAGTTGTCCACTTACACTTTTTGTGTAGAGCGACCTGTTTGGCCTGTGCATGCTATAAAGTTAACCAGGCAAGAGTTAAGATATAGCTGACCCAATGAAATACCTAAAATGTCTTTGTCTTTTGGTCCAATAAGACAACTGATTTAGTTTGGTTGTTGCTTACCAACTTACCTTTTACAACAGAACAGTCACGAAGGTGACTTGGGCAGCACTGTGCTATGCATACTTACTCTGAGGCAAGCCACAGTGAATTCAATGGGCCTTACTTCCAGGTAAGTATGGACAAGATTGGCTAACAAGACAATATACCTGGTGCTTCAACCACATCTGTCCTTCTGTAAACACATCATAATGTGAAGATACCAACCTATTCCTATTGCATAATAAGGAGGAAACCCATAATCTCTAACCCCAATGCAGATAATGACTCTGAGAGACGGTTTGACATGGTGGTTAAAGTGCTGGAGATGTGGGTTCTAGTCCCCTCTCAGCCATAAAGCTCACTGGGTGACTTTGGGCTAATCTCTCATTCTTAGCCCAGCCTACCTCACACAGCACTGTTGTTATGATAAAATGGAGGCCAAGTATGTAAGCCACAAAAGGAAAGAAGGCAGGATGTAAACCAGTGTGGAGAGCCAGTGTGGTGTAGCAGTTAAGAGCGTGGGACTGGGACCCAGACGATCTGGGTTCGAGTCCCTGCTCAGCCATGGAGCCAACCGGGTGACTTTGGGCCAGTCACAGACTCCCAGCCCAACCTACCTCACAGGGTTGTTGTTGTGGGGATAAGATGGAGGAGATGTAAGCTGCCTTGAGCCCTTTGTAGGAAAAAGGCAGGATATAAATCCAAAAATAACATAAAATAAACATAATAAAATAAAATTTAAGTTGCCGAGATGCACCAAGGAGGGGAGGGATAAATTAATGTGATTTGTTTTATTGTGTTTTAACTATGCTGTGTTTTAATTATGTTGTAAGCCGCCCCGAGGCTTCGTTGCGATGGGGCGGCATATAAATGTTTTAATAAAATAAATAAATAATCTCATACTAATTCCCAAGCTTGGCATGACAAAAGCATTTTCCCGTTCTCATTGTCTATCCTCAGGTCAGGTCTGCTAAATAAAGAGCAGTCCACCAAGGACAAGTTAAACCCCAACATTTGCATATTTTTTCTAGAAAATAGGGGCAGATGTATGGATCCTTGTTTCTACAAATAGCCTTACATGCATGTGGGTAAGTAATGTCATGATCTGTCACTTGTCTTTTTTCCCCCCCTAAGACTAGGTTAGAACTTGTTTATATGGCTAATGTTACAGTTCTTTGAGGGCTGGGGTCAATTGCCAAATGGATATTTATCACACAGAATCTTGGAATGAAAAAGGACTCATTACATAGAGTATTTGGAAGAACTGCAAACAGCTGACCAGCAACATTCAATTGCAAACAGACTGAACCCGTAGAGGAAATGTAAAAAAGGAGAAACTTGCAAGGCAGTTTTGCAACAGAGGAAATATGGACGCAAGAGAGGGAGTGTCAGGTTTATTGCATTTAACAGAAGAGGGGAAGGGGATCCATTCAAACAGGATCAGGATACTACTGCAGTCAATCCAATCTGTACCAAAGAACTTCAAGGAGAACAGGAAATGTGCAAACTTTTCTAGAATGGAACCCCAAAAAGTACACTTTGCCTGTTCATTTTATTTGATTTCTGCAGAATTGATATTTTTGTTCCAACATTCCCCAGAATACCCACAGCCTTTTTTGCAATCAGTAACAGCATCCGTTCCTTGCTGTGGATTATTTGTATTTCTTTCTGCTTGCAGCCCTTTCTGGATTGGCAGCACAGACCTCAGTGGAAGATTAAACAATGCCGAAGCCCACAGCAGGAGAATGCTCGGTCTTATTCCTTGTTTCACTTGGGCAACCTTCCTGACTCTCATCAGGGACAGAATAAACTTGCCAACCCCTCAATTTTGGAATTGCATACAAGTTTTGCATTCCAATCCCCAAGCAAGAGGAGAATTTTTTCCTTCCCCCAACCTGCCCTATGCAAATAAATGTAATTCATGGAATTTACACATATAACAATAACTCAGCACCTGCCTCTTGGCAGACAAGAAGCACTCTTGCCAAAATAAGTTAAATTCAAACTAATCCTGCACTTATTTCCTAGAATAACCCCTAAATCACTTGAACTACTTGTGCTTTGCCTCAAAGGATGATTTCTCCTGTTCCTCATTTCTGCTTATAATGGAAGACAGTGAGCCAGTGTGGTGAAGAGAGCCAGTGCGGTGTAGTGGTTAAGAGCATGGGACTGGGACGATCTGAGTTCTAGTCCCCGCTCGGCCATGAAGCCAACTGGGTGACTTTGGGCCAGTCACAGACTCTCAGCCCAACCTACCTCACAGGGTTGTTGTTGTGGGGATAAGATGGAGGAGGAAAATGATGTAAGCTGCCTTGAGCTCTTTGTAGGAAAAAGGCAGGATATAAATCGAGGGGGGAGACCTCCCATCACTGGCTCATACAGCTGGCATCCAGCTGAAATGTCCTCCTGAATGCAACACTTTAGGTGCAGAGAACTTCCCCCTGTTGAACACAGTATTTCCAGTAACTCACTACAGCTTCTGCCTCCCCAAGTTCTACTGTTTGATGCAGCAGCAATTTGAACACTCTGCTGCTTTCCACTATGGTTTTAAATATCAGAATTTCTCACCCTGATTATGCTTCTGCTTTTTATTTCTTTCAAAGAGCTCATGGCATGATATCAAGTTACAGAGAGACAAGGCACATGGAGTTGTGCATGGTGTTAAGTTTTATCTGGGAAATGGTTACTAAAGGCTTTAAAATTCAAACCAAGCAAGCTGATGGAATGGCATTTCAAGGTGAACCATTTATTGTAGTAGACAGATCATTTCAGCTGAAGTTTAGTCTCACTACTGAAAGCTGCTTCACTTGTTTGTGTTGCAACTTTGTTTGCCATGAGTATCTCATGTTACACTGGGGTCTGAATAGCAAACATCTAAACAGCAGAAAACATCCTTAAATGTCCCTGGAGATTCAAGTCAAGGAACTATGACTAGCTAACAACTCTTTTGAACTTGTCCACAGTGAGTCTGGGGACAGAGTCTTGCTCTGTGCTGTGAGAAACACTGGTGCAATACCACAGTGGGCATCAGAGGAGAAATAACTCCTGCATTGTACAGAACTGGTTGGTAGAAATCTGAACTGGAGTACTTCAAGTGGCAGGTGAAGGAGGGTCTTATTTTTGAAAGTTTATTGCTTCCTGCTCATTCCATGCTTCTCTCTTTCAAGTCTGCTTCTTAAACTGGCACATTAGGCAGAATGTTTCAAGTAGCTTGACACATTTGTTTACTTCACATTTGTCATTTTAGGTGAAAAAGCACTGAAATCTAAGACGCTTGTAGCCTAACAGAGCATCCCTCTGAGTTCAGCCACTCCAGCCCACCTCTGCACTCCACATATGGCGAAGCTCAACCACCACAATTTCATGGAAAGGTACCCATTTCAAAAAGAGAAAGAATATACCTTCCCATGAGAATGGAGGGATACTGGTTGTAAAAGCATCATGCCCAGAGACTTAGATTATCCAGCTGTACCACTAGCCCAGCCACAGAGTTTCGCATCGAACAATTGAACATTGACATCCAAGCCATTTCTGACCCAGTCCCACTACCAAACTTTACCTGCTTTACTGGCACAGTTTCTCTTGCCTTTGCCATGCAGAGTATCTCACTCACCTGCCCACCCAAATCCCCACTACCACCACCAGCTTCCTATTTCACCCACTTCTATCCATTCATTTCTGCCCTCATTCCCTAAACTTCATTGCCCTTCTCAACAAGAATGAGTGTTGACCAAGTCTTTTGACCCTACATCCCAACAGTTTCCCTCTTATGCAGGCTTTCTAAGGTCTGCTATCCTCTTTCCCTAGTTTTAAGCCTATCCCTCCAATTTATTCTCTTCAAATCCAGCATCCCTTTCTCCTACAGAACAGCCCATAGATCATTGCCTAGGTGTATTAACCATACCAACAATCCATCCCTGCTAGGTTTGAATGATGCAAGAATCTGTGTGCCTGGCATGTACTGGGAGTCATGCATCAAATTGATCATGTGAACCCAGCCCTTCTGTTTCCGCCCCCTTGCCCCATCGGCACACACTGCAGGCCCCAGCCCTGAACATCCTTCTTCAGGATCTCTCCTTCACAAGTCCTCCTTTACACAACTCCAGAAGACCTCCATCCCTTCTACATGGTACCCTCCTTGACTATTCATAAGCAACATTTCTCACAGAAAGCGGTCTGCCTGCAGGTTCACACGTTCTCCTCAATGTGTTAAGCTAGCACACCTGTGCAGGTACAGCCCCACACAGCCCCCTTGCACTGCTTCCCCCAGGCGTTCCTTCTCATGATGCCACATACGTCAGTGTCTGTATGCACGTGTGGACGCTGTGCTTTTCCGGGCTAAGCAACCGCAACCAGCTTGCACAGCCGAGGCGGCGCTTTAGGGCAAAACCTACTGCCTCCCGTTTAGGTGTTAAAGTGAAACCACTCCGCGCCTCCACAACACAAAGCCCAAACACAGCAAGCCTCCTATGGAGCAACAACCGGCAGCAGGAGTAGAAGGGCTCAACGCTGCCTTAAACCTAAAAACACGCAGAAACTGATAACTACTGCAAGCCCTTAGCAAGGATACGAACGAGAGTTACCTGCGAGCACGTCCAGAAGCACTTTAAAGGGTTTTGAAAGGAGGCCCTGCGTGCATGTGCCAAAGTTTCCAGGAGCGCGCTCCACGCGCGACAGGCTGCGCGGGTCACCGGGTCCCCGCGCCGCACCGCGCCCCGCGGATGCTTCGCCCGCCTTCCCGCCGGAGCCTCCCAAAGCCGCCGCGCTCTCTACTCACCATTCCCGCGGTGCTCGACGCTGGCGGCGGCGGCGGCTCCCGCGTCGGCGGCGTCGCTCCGCTCGGCGCAGGTGCCCTGTCCCTGCATGAGCGCCTGCAGGGGCAGCTCGGAGCCGGGGCGCGGGTAGCAGCGGAACCCGGAGGCGCAGCGCGGCGTGTAGACCCCGCAGGGCTCCCCCTCGAGGCGGGCGCAGACGCGGCAGCAGCCGCAGCCGGGCTCCCGCACCAGCTCCGGGCAGGCGGCGGAGTCGGGCTCCGCCGAGGCGGGCGGCGGCGGGGGGCAGGCGGCCAGGCGCTCGGCGGTGCACGGCGGGCAGCGGAATAGCACCTCGGGCAGCGCCCGGCCCGCCGGCGGCAGCGACGCCCACAAGCCCAGCCCGAGCCACAAGTAGCTCACGGCGAGCGGCTGCGGCTGCACCATCGTGGCGGCGCCGCTGTGCTGAGTGAGGAGCGAGCGGCCGAGCGAACGCCCGCCGGCCGGGCAAGCAGGCAGGTGCTGCTGGGCGAGCGATTAGCGAGCGCCCCGGCTCCGCTGGGTCCTAGAGGCGGGCGGCTCGGCTCGTGCGGAGCGAAGGTCGCTGCTTCACGCCCTGGGCGAAACTCCTCAGCGCACTGGAGCGGGGCTGCTTTCCGCCTACAAAGTTTATATGCTCGCCGGGAGGGCCGCCAGGTGGAACTTATTGTCTGGCAATCACTGGTGTCCCGGCCTTCCTCCAAGGGCTCTGCGGGGCGTGCGTGTGTGTGTGTGTGTGCGCGCGCGCGAGCGGGGGGGGGGGATCTCGCGGCCAGGTGGGATGGCTTTGGAAACGAGGCGCAGATTGGCCTAATCCACCCCGCAGCGGTGTCGTGAAAATGAAATGAGACGACCTTGCGTGTCTCGCTTCACCACCCTCCCAGTCGGCGCTCGTTGCCGAAAAGGGGAGGGGAACCCAAAGAAAGCCCATGGAAAAGCTTCCTGCTTTATCAATGTCATCAGTCCCTTGGACTCTATAAACACTCAAGCTGTTTCTTACTGATGTTTCTTCATTTGCTACTTTGGAGAAGTTCTGATTTAATAGATTGTATTTTGCATGTAATTTCCTGTTGGGAGCCTTTGGGCTATAAATGGTCTATTTTTAAAAATGTCATCTTGGAAGGGTTGGTTTGACAATGGAATTGCTTATAATTTTAATAGCTTGTGCAGTTTTTAGATTTTATGTTTCCACCTTCACAATTCTTAAATTTTCAATTCTTGACTGTAAACTGTCCTGAGAGCTTGATTTGTTGGGCATTATATGAACAGTGTAAGTAAAAATAATTATTATGGAATAATACTTATGCAAATTATTGAAGCTGTGTGACTGAATTTCAAAGATATTTCCCCTTTTATGTTGATTTCCCTTCCTTCCTCCCCCCCAACTCCCCTGGTGTAACTAATTTCCTCTGTTAAACTGGGAGGGGGAGAACACAAGAGAAATTTTTAAAAACACACACAATTAGCACACCCAGCCTCCTTCCCCATTCCATACAGACATGTAGACACACGTTTCCATTTGGTGGGCACCCTCCCTACTTGATGGTATTGTTGCTTTCACAGAATCATGCAGATGGAAAGGTCCCAGAAGGCCATCTAGTCCAACTGCCTGCTCAGTGCAGGACTCAAGTCTCCCATCCAGATTCTAGCTAGACCAAACCTGCTTGGCTTACAGGATTAGGCAGGATCAGACACTTGAGGCTATATGGAAGCTGCTTAAGGTTGCAATTGTATTTCTACTTACCTAGGAGTAAATTCTATTGAACTCAATAGGACTTGCTTCTGAGAAGACCTAGGTGTGGACTGTCTTGTAAATGAATCTATATTTAAGTAGGCAGTGCATACAGATAACCTAACCATATTATCATACAGAGGAAATCTTCATATTTGCAGTATATGAGCATTAGAGGCAAATATTATAATCACAAATGTTAAAAAAGAGAAAGAATCCCTCCAATCAAACTATTGCTCTGAGACAACCAAAAATAACCCCCTCTGAAAATAACTTGAATATATCTGAGACCCATAATTAATGTGTTAGAGAGCTACAGATGACTATTAATTCTGTTAGTGAAATCTCCTTAAAGTAACCATGGATAAACCTTGCTACAAGACTACTTTTACCTATTTTACCTTACCTGTTGTTTAAGTTGCTTTTATGTGCTGTCAAGTTGTATCCAACTTCTGGTGATCCTATGTATGAAAGGTCTCCAAAATGTCTCTCCATGTTAGCCTTGATCACCTTAAGGGATATCCATTAACAGAACTATCTAATGCACATCTGCTCAGAAATATGTCTCCGATTGCACTTACTCCCAGGTAAGTTGATATAGGATTGCAACCTTAATTTATAATAAGCTAGTTCAAGCAAGCAAGCAAATAGGTGGAATAAGGGCCTCTTTTCAAAATGGAAATGGACCGTGCACGGCATATAGTTTTCTTCTTCTGTTTAGGAATTTTAGCTCTTGGCACCCTCCCCATCGAAGCAGACCAAAGGGTTAATACAAATGCCAGTAAAACCCCTGCCTGATATATCATCGGTTAACTGGGTTCAGTGACCTTTGGACAAGTGAAACAAAAAACAAAACAAAACAAACCCCTTACAAAATGGTGCTGAAGCAGCCGGGTCAAGTGCTAAAACAGCAGCATAGTTCAGTGGGTAGAAGAGCAAACAATATTCACATTAAGTTGGACCGGTTGCAGATTTGGGCAGAGAACTGGTGCTTTATGAGTTAACACATCTGGTCATTCGCTCTGAGTAGTGTGGTTCTTCCTCATCTTACAATGTGGGGTGATGCAGAGGACTGGGCAGCCCTTTGTAAACTTGCCCCAGGGCAGCTGTATTCAAGAGTGAGGGGGCTTTCCAGACATCTGGCAAGTTTTCTGCACCACCTCAATTGTGTGGTGAAAAGGGTGGCAGAGAGGGGCTTGGAAAAAAGTGCTTTATGGCATGGCTAGAGGCTTCAGATGATTCTCCTTCCAGAAGCTGCTGTCTTGCTGTGATGTGTTTTTAGCCACAGGACAAATGGATAATGAGCAGGACCAGCAAATGGCCACCAAATATGGAGGGAGTCAAAACAAAGCAAAACATTAACCCAGGGATGTCGCTGTGCAATTTGCTTGGTGCTAATACAGCACAGTGTCACATCTCGTTACTGGAATGCCCCATGTATTTGCAAATGGTTAGTCCCCTGAGATGCTAGTTAAGCAATTATGAATTCAGAATGAAGGGCACCATGCTATGCACATTTAGGCAGGCTAAAGTTCTGCTTGTCCATGCTGCTGGGGCATGCTGGGAGCTGCGGGACTTCAGTCTGTGTCAGCATGCCTGGGATTCTGCCCTAAGATGCTCAGTGGCAGAGGGCGAGGGTTTCTAGCTCCGTGCCATGGCCCATATTTTGCATGCTGAAGATCCCAAATGAAATGCCTGGCATTTCCAGCCAGGCCATGTCACATGCCAGGGCCAGAGGACTTGGGTGCCTGCATTTTGTTAAATATTTCTGTTTTATTTAAAACACTTCTATTCTGACTTTCTGGCAATAGATGAAATCAAGTTGATTTATCAAAACAAGTAAAACAAAAATCACAAAGCAATAATGCTGCAGCAAACTCTTAAGCAATCTATAAAAACGTTATTTTAAAAGCTAGATTGAAGAGATGTCCTGACCCCATTCCTGAATGGAGAGAGCCCTGAAGTATTTCCAGCAGGAAAGAATGTTCCCTAGAGGGCATTGCTGAATAGGAAAAAAAAAAATCAACCAGCAGGCAAAGGGTTAAGCAACCCCTCATTTTCCAAACTTCCAGAGATCACAGTTATTTGGGTCTGCCTTGAGTTCATCACTGGCTGCATGCTGGTGTTCAGGCAGCACTGACATGGATGCTAGATTTAAGGGGTTTTGTTTTGCTTTGTTTTTTGAGGGGGGAGGAATGACAAGGTGCACAAACATTACATTTGAGTTGGCAAGCTGATACTGAACAAGACTGTCTTAAATTCAGTGAGACCTAAATTTAAGTGTTGCTGTTTATGACGCATCCCTCAGATAAGGAATTCAGTGCTAAAATCTGGAACTTTTCAATATCCACTATCTGAAAGATTGCTGTTTTCAACCTGCGGCTCAGGCAGACTTTGAACCACCAATGGAAATATTGCCTGTGTGCACACTGGAGCAAATGTCATTGCCAGTCATGCTGACAGTGGGGGCTTCTCCCGCTTTAAACACCTCCTTCTGTGCAAAGTGCCCTGTGCGCTTTTCGGTGTTCCTCTTGCATCATGCCCGTGGGAACAATCAGTCAGTGTTACAGTACTGCTCCATTCCTTCCCCTTCGCATGTCAATGCAAGTGTAGTGGCTCTGGCTTAAGTCAGGTGGACAAGTGATAAAAAGACACAATTTTCTCCATGTCAGTCTTCTTTGATTTAAAGCCCCTGCTGCTTTCCAGGGATTCCACATGAGGGATTGATAACACTGAATATTAAGAAAAAATCCCAAGATGCTTCTGCATACATATTAAAATAGCAGTTAAAATCACATTTAAAATATAATAATACAGAGAAGCAGAGCAGCAATAAAATGGAATAACATAGTTAATATAATGACAGACAAGGGAAAGTCTGGTAAATGGGTGGGTTTTCAGAAGGTGTTTGAAAGATGCCACATTTTCAGCTTCCTGATCTTCGAGAAGGATTTTTTTTCAACTGGGTGGGTGCCACTACTAGAAAGACCCGCTATTGAGGTATTACATAATTACATTCTGGTAATTTTGGAATGATCAGGAAGGCCTCTCCCAATGATTTTAATGGCTGGCTGAGTGTACATAAGGGAAGGCAGTCTGCTAGATATTCAGCTCCAAAGTTGTTTAATGTTTTGTGTGACAGTAACATAACATTGACCTTGACTCGTTGGCTAATAGCCAGTGCATCTGGAGGTCAGTGTCATAATCAGTACAATGCATCTGGGTGCCCCAGCTATGCATTAGTCGCTGCTTCTGAACCAAGCCTAAGAGCTGCCCCATATAGAGAGCATCACAAAATCTAATTGTGAGGTTAACTGTGCATGGATCACTGTGATTGGATTATCCCTCTCCAGGAATGGGTGCATTTGGGTTCTGGTGAAAGTCAGTAGTGGGCACTCCAGGCAGCCAAGTGCCTAAGCCTGCAGTGACAAAGACAGATCCAAGATCACCCATAGATGACTTACCTGCTCCCTCAGGGGGAGCACAACCCTATCCAGAACAGGCAATGGGTCTACTTCCAGGCCTGGGAATGGCCAGCCTAGGGGAATTCTACCCTGTTGTGATTCAGCTTCAGTCTATTAGACCTATTCATTTGTTACTGTTACAAAGCCATCAGGTGACAAAAGCTCTTGCTGGCCTTCTGCAAATCACCCTATGGATCCCATGCCTGCCCTTGAGGTACAATAAAGGAGGCTTTCCTGAACCAACCGCAAATAATTGTGCTGGGTATGTCCTGAATGGCTCATTGCTTTGACCTCACATAATGCAGGAGGCCAGAACAGGTTAGGGCAGGCTCTAGGAAAGAAAGCTCCAGGAGCAGATGAGATGATGAGCAATTCTTGTTCTCATCCTGAAACAAAACCCACAGTGGTGTTTTCACAATTGGAAGTGCTATTCACTGGTGTGATCTTGACTGGCTGTTCTGTTTTAATCCTAGTGTGTGTGGCAATGGCTCAGCTGCCCTGATGGCCCAGGATGTCCCAGGAGCAGCTGCTGCTTGGTGGCAGCAAAGTGCAGAGGAGCAGCTGCTGGATGGCCGGCACATGATATGAATTGATAGGTGTGAAAGGATGATTTGAAACAAGGCAGTAGAAAGATTTAAAAGGTAGCAAAATTACTTAGCCCAAAGGAGGGGAGGGGCCAAAATCAGATAGCACAAGGTCTGGGGAAACAGGCAGGAGGGCCAAATACTTCCTGATTGTTTATTGACAAGCTGGGCAGAACAAAATGAGCCTATTGCAGCTCACCAGGGGCAGGTCTGAATTGGGAAGAAGGGCCAGTGTTGGAGCAGCGCAGAGTAGGCGGGCAGGAAAGATTGTAAACTCCCGGTACCCCAGTCAAAGAGGGGAAAGGAGGAGGGAGAAGTGGCTGGGGGCAGGGCATAAAAAGGAGATGTGAACATGTGCTCAGGTGAACAGGAAAATGGGAAGGAAACATTTTTTTTCCTGTTCCCTTTGTTGCAATAAAGTTTTAAAAAGAACGCTCTGCATGCTTGGAATATTTTTCTCTTCCGAAGGAAAGGAAAGAGCATTCTTAACAGAATGGTGTCATCAGCCGCATGATGCTTGCACAATGGTTCAAGCTTGCCTGTTCTGCCTCATAGAAAAGCCTTATCTAGATATCCTTGCACAATTGCCTATCCCAGACTCCCCCAACCTGGTGTCCTCCAGGTGTGTTGGACTGCAAGCCCATTGCTGGCTGGGAAGGATGGCAGTTGTAGTGCAACACATTTGGAAGGCACCCAGCTGGGAAAACTTTGCCTATACTATTGTCTCACCTCTGCTTGCATTATTTCAGTGTCTAATGAAAATTGAGATTTGCAGGAAAGGGAGTCCAGGGGCAAAACATGTTTACCAAAGCTAATGATGCAAAGAACTCTCTCCCTTGCTCATATGTCTCAGTTGCCCTCCAATTAATGGTGTTCTGAGTGGCTTCAGATTAACCACTACATTCGCCACAAGCACAACTTGAAATGCACATAAAAAACAAAACTGCATGAACTAATAAAGAGAAAGGGGCCATGGGTAAAAGAACAGGTCAAATACAAAGGTAACACTGTGTAAACCAGCAGGCTACACAAATGTGGAAGCCTGGAAGGCCTGAGGCAATGGCAAAGGACTTTCTCCAGCACCAAGAAGAGAGCAGGGCAACTGCCAGGTGGGCTTCAGTGGGGAGGGCACTGCATAGCTGGGTGGGGCCTGGTACTGAAAAGGCCCACCCCGTGTGAGGTTGAGGGAATACTTGCCCAGGAGCAATCCCCACTGAACTGGGTGAGGATCACTTCTGGGGATAGGACATCTATCATTACTCATATTCTTATTACTCATGCATCTCATGTCAAAAATGAATGCTAAAATAAGACTTTGAGTTAGCAGAAGCAGGTAGAACTGGTTCCATTAAAATAAGCTACACCTTCTGGACAGCACTGCATGCCTGTGAGACCTCTCGCTGCACATGATGCTCAGGTGCGGGCGGCATTTTTGCTCACTCCAGTGGCAGGGAAAGCTCCAGGCCCATATGGATTTGCATCTCCACTGAAGTGGACTGGGGAGCCCTTAGAGACAGGCAGCTCTATATACCCAAGACCAGCCTTCCCAATCTGCTGTACTTTGGATGTGCCAGGCTGCAACTTGCACAATTCCCAGCTGGCGTGGCTGATTTGGCTGCCCAAGACCATCAGTTTCAGGAGATGAGTAGCATTTGGTCTAAATATTCCATTCATCTTTCAGTTCCAGGAAAAATCAACACTTCAGTCCACACTTCAGTTGTATTGGCATAGATTAAACCTGCTCCAATAAACTGACATATAATACTCTCACCTTCCATTTTATTGTATGTTAGTCATTTTAAAGGAAGTAAGGAGTATTGTGCCTCTAAAATAGAAACTAGATGGCATTTAGATTAACAGACATGACACCCACACCTTGATAATGAACAGCACTCTATTGCGAAAAGAACAATGACCGAAATTTGTGAGTGTGAGCATTAAGCATTCCCTAAAGGGAAGAATTAAAAAGCATTGACTCAATTTACACTTGAGCTTCACAACACCCTTCATTGCTATGTACGTTTAGTAGCAGTTTGCCCAAGATGCTGTTCTGCTGGTGGTGAAAAATCCTTGGAAAGATTTATTGTTTGCATATATTAAGCGTAAATAGATGTTTCCATAGAGAGCTCCTTAAATCTGCTGGAAGATTTAGAGTGGTGTCATGTTCTCGTTGTATTTTAAACTCACCTACAGCATTCAATGTCAGTGTACAAAGGTAGGATCTTGATGATTTCACTAGACGTTCTACTGGACATCTGTCATTTTAAGTTGAAAGTATTTGTTTTTCATTATAAAGGTATGTAATCAAAGTATATACTCTATATTAGCAAGCTGAGTTTTTTCTCATGATTCTACTGAAATGTTACTTTTAAAATATAGGTTACTTAAGGGCACAATTCTATACATGCTTAGACACAAAAAAGAGTCTTACAATTCCCAGCATGCCCCAGCCAGCATAGTGGGATTAAGGGAGAAAATAGCCTTTTATTTAGATATAATTATAAATGCTATTCCTGTAAACATCCTTTTAGAGGGGAAGGGTGTACAGGTGTGTGTGGTGGTGGGGATAACTTAAAAGTGTGTGTGTATGTGTGTTTTAAAGTAATGTTTAAACATTACTGTAACACACACACACACACACACACGAATGAGAATGATGAGGGAGGAAGTGAAAAGAAAAAATACTGACTCAATGGAGGATACAGTCTGCTGCATAATCTTGCTTTTCATAGCATAGGAAGAGGATCCTGGAAGTGTATCTGTAGTAAGCACTTGTGTCATATGTACATGACAATGTAAGATTGGATACTAATCCAGTGCTCATTCCCCATATAGTGCAAATTTCATGCAAATGCCAAAATTATATTGGCAATGTGAATGTCCAGAAGCTAACTTTATACTGCTGCTCTGAGGAAGTGACATTGTTACTAAAGCTCTGTGTTACCACATGAAGGAAGGGAAAAATGCAACTTTGAAAAAACAATCATAACAAACATGGAAGTCAATTGAGTTGTAACCAACCATAGAGGAAGGATGGCATTTGAAATTAAGTCCTGTATTTTAAAACCATGAGTGTCTTAGTTGTTTGTGAATCTAAAAAATGGTGTAGAGTCTTATGACATTTTTATGGCATTTCTGATCTCAGCTGGTGGGAATTGGGAGAAGTTTAAGAGGTAAGATTCTGCGAGGACCAAAGGTTAACGGCTTGGGCCATTGGTGGTTTGTTTGAGCCACAGTTCACACTTAATGGGGCTCTGTGTATGTCACAGCTGCCTACTTAACCCACAGTGAGGCTGCAGTGCATTTGGTTAACATTTTGAATATGCAACCCCTGGGATCAGGGGTTGTCACATTTTGCAGGTCTGGCAAGGGTGGGTTATGCAGAGGTTAAACAATCCTTTATTTAATTAACCCTGGGTTTGCATGATCTGTGCTGGGTTTCTAACCCACAGAAGGGGTTAGCATATGGAACCTGCTGCCCATGAGCTTAATGGGTTAAATAACCTACAGAAGTTGAGACATGTTGGCTGAAGTGAGCCAAGGCCAAGCCACAGTTTATGCTAACAGTGGTTTGCTTCTTTAACCAGAAAAGCAAACAAGCCACAGCTTGTTTGCCCTGTTTCTGGATCATTACTTTTCTGCTCATCTTGCCATCCTTGAGAGTGGTTTCATTGTCAAGTTGCACTTATTGGGCCTCTGTTTCAGGGTGAACAGTAGTGTAAACAAGCCAGGGATAAGCCACAGCTGTGGGTTCAATCATTGCACCAAGCTATGGTTTAAACAAGCCAGGCTTTGTAAGTCAACAAGAAATAATGTTTTTTATTTGTGCTTTGTTGCTGGTTAACAGCACAGAAATGTGTTTGGACACAGCTGGTTTGCAGATAATGACAGGCTGAGTATGGAAGAAAACCTATGGTGTGAACTTTGAGTTCATGGTTAACACTATAGTGCAGAACTGTGAATTCTGAGTTGCTTGTGGTTAATACTATAGTGTAACAACCGCCCATGATTAAAAACTCATACTCTGTACTTCGAGTTGTTGTTACATGCATCCTAGGTCACTGTTAAGTCAGATTTCAACAAACCACATCATGGCTTAGCATTATGTGCAAACTTAATCATTGCCTGCTGCTTCTATTCACTTTATCTTCCTCGTTTCCAGCCAAAGCCATAATCATGGAAGCACACTAGACAGATTTAATTGACACATGTGTGGGATCTCTCTGATCTCCAAAATGAAAATAAGCCTTCTTTTTAAAGTACACACATACTCAAAGAGGAACAGTTTTATAGCTGTTTTACTTTCTTTCTAGGGTTGTACAGGGCAGGCTGTGGTTTGTGAGTGTTGCAGTGTCTCCCAAGGGGTGGTGGCAGAGAAGATGGCTTTTCTGATGGATTCAGGTTTTGACAAGCCGGGCTCTATTCAGAAAAGTTTTGCCCTCAGTAGAAGTTGAGCTGTTTGTTGTCAGAGATTTATTTTCTTGGAAAAAATGTGGCATGACCATACAGGTATGGGCTTGTTCCTTGTGGGGGGAGGAAAATGAGAGGAAAAAAGTCACTGCAGTTTCACCTCCCTGAGGCGCTGGGCCCCTGCAATTGTCTGTGAGCAGGATCTCTTTCAAAGCAGCACTTTCCCACAGACATCTCCAGTTGATTGTTTTATGGCTCTCTGCTTTGTCAATGAAGAACTAAGCAAAAGAAATGAATAACTAAAAAAGGGAAACCAAGGGGACATGCCAGGCACTGAAATACTGATTTTTTGTTTTGTTTTAAAGATTAAAAAAAGAATGTTGAAGGTAGAAAATGGAAGAATGTATAGAGCCATTGTAAATTATTTCCTTTCCCCCATCTTTTAGAGTAGAACAAGATATTGTGCCTTGCTTGTCAAGTCCTATTCCCTCTCTTACACCCATGTTGCCCCATTATAAGCAAATGGCATGCATTTCTTGCTCAAGGGGTGAGAAGGATTCAGGATACAGTTGCCCTTTCCATCTGCATCCCTGAATAAAGTAAAGCATTGAGTTCTGCCATTTGTATTCAATACAAAGATTCTGGTGACACCTAATTTTAACAGCTAATCCCCATTCCAATCCCTTTAGGAAGAATGATGCTTGCAGATATCCATAAAGACTACTTCCCGGTGCATGGAGTTTACGCACACAGACAGCTGTGCTTATTATACTTCATTGCACTGTATTGGAGTGCGAATATATGGAATGGAGGCTTCTAGTTTTCTTTGTCCTTTAGGTTAGTATCGATACTTCCAGGCAAAAGACAGGCAAAATGGATTTTAATAAACTTTTGCTGAAGGATATGAGAACTAGGCACATGCCAGCCAAAGCCAGTCACTCTAAAAATCCATTGCTTTCTATTGAACAATTTAAATACATGCATTTTAAATACTTTTGCACAAATCTGTGGTGCGTGTGGACATTTCTTGGCAACTTGGGGAGAAATTGTAGTAGCTCCTACAATTATGCAAGGTGTGATACAAGTGGGTAGAGAGATGTTTTTCTTATCTTTCAAGAAATTGGGAGCATCCAGTGAAACTGATGGGATGGAAATACAGGAACAGCTTCTTCCCATTCTGCATTGTTAATTCACAGAATCTGCATACGCAGGATGTGGGGCTCATCACTAGCTTAAAGGTCTTCAGAACAGGATTAAACAAATCCATGGTGGATGACTATGGATTACTACTGGTCATTCTGGTTATGGGGAACCTATAAAGGAAAGATCTATTTGCAATGCAAAGTCTCCAGGTTTGATCCCCAGTGTCTCCCCTTAGCCTTAGCAAAGGATCCCACTGGACACCCAGAAAAGCCAGTGCCAGCCGGTGGCAAAACTATTGGGCTAGTTGGACCAAAGGTCTGACTCAGTACCGGCACATGACATATTCCCATGTTTCGAAGTTTTGTGTTCAGAACTAGTATGCCACTGCTATTGGTATGCAACAACAGGGCAGGGCTGCTGATTGTATGCATTCACCCTCTTCAGGAGTAGTATTTCTTTATTATATTTATTCATTATATTTATTTCCGACCTGTTGTCTTTTCAAGGAACACAAGGTGGCTTGCATAATTCTCCTCCTCCTCCTCTCTATCCTCACAACAACAGCCCTGTGAGGTAGGCTGGGCTGAGAGTCTGTGACTGGCCCAAAGTCACCCAGTTGTCCATATGGCTGAATGGGGGACTGGAAGCCAGATTGCTTGAGCCCCAGTCCCACGTTCTTAAGCACTACGTCACAGTGGCCCTCTAATGTAATGGTTACATCAGCAGAAGAAAATAATGAAGAAGAGAATGAGATATCAATAATGGTGATGGGGCAGAGCAGCTCCTGGGCAGCAGCAGTAGCTGAAGGTGACCCTAGTAGAGGCTCTTTCACAGACAACAACTGTGATGATCAAGCTAACTCTGGTTAGTTTGCACAGCAGAAGCAATGGCAGACCACTTCCGACTCTTGCCTGGAAAACCTTGTGGTGAATTAATTCAAATTGGAAATGTGCATCATGCATGACATAATACAGTGGGTTGGATTCTGATGTATTCATACTCTGAGTAGACTTCCTGGCTGATCTCAGTAACCATTCTATGTCTCTGTAAAGTGGGTTAGCATTGGGGGAGGTGGTTAAATGAACCCCCTTATGCATAAGCTCAGCCCTTACAGCTGATGCACTTGCTAGCCATTTCTTCCCACTGTCTGTGTGTGCAACAAACTTGGGAAGAGTTTAGCAGTGTATCCTGAAGAAAGAAGAAAGGCTGAGCTTTTCTACACAGGGCATTTACTGAATTCTCATGCATTCCATATGCACTGGAGTTTAAGGGTTCTTTAGATCAGTGGTTTTCAACCTTTCCACAGCTGAGGCAGAAACAAAAAGCACCACACACATAATACAATATTTTTATGTATTAGTTTCCAAACACAATAACCAAAAAAGTACGTAGGTAAGTAAGTAAGAGAATTCTCCAAAAAAACAGAAACCAAACAACAACAACAACAACAAAATGCCGACAAAAGAACAAAATACTGAAATGGGTGCAGCATGGCTCCCAGCTGGCTCCCACCAAGCCATCTCAACCCTTTCTGCTCCCCTTGGCAACACTGGCACACCCCCGTGAACAGGATGCCAACTGAGGAAGAGGTGGTGGAGCACAGCCAGCCCCCCATGCCCTTCCGCAGTGAGTGGCATGCAGGCCCCACGGACAGGCAGGAAATCTCATGCAGACTGGCGGTTGAAAACCACTGCTTTAGATGACATTGTGGTCCTCCAGTTTTGTTTCTTTTGCTTGTTTTTTTTTTTTTTTAAAGAAAATGTGTTTTGCTTTTCAGGAGGAAAAATGAGATATTATTTCTGAAAGCAAAAGGTAATTTCTAAGGCGTGTATTTGTGCTGTCTGCTATAGCACAGCACCACCTAGAGGTTACATAGTGGAAAGGCAGGGAAGGAAAAACAGTGTAGAGCTCAGATCTGAACTCTGCAATGAAACCCAAGCAGATACAGTGGGTTAACAGCCTGACATAGCAAAACTCCTAGATTAGCCCAGGATCATCCCCTGCATGAACTACATAAATCCTTTTCTCCTTGTTGTTGCTACTATATTTATATCCTACCATTTTATATTTGCAAGGACTCATACCAAGGCAACTTATGCAATCCTCTTCTCTTCTCTGTTCTGTTCTCACAGCAACCCTAGTGGGCTTCATGGCTGGTGGGGACTAGACCCTGCATCTCCCAAGTCTCAGTCCAGCACCCCGGCCTCTACACCACACTGGCTTTCAGTTGCTGAACATACAGGTAGTGAGGTGAGCAGATGCACTGGGGATGGGCCTCAGAACCCTGCCATGCAAGCCTGAACCCATCTGTGCCCACACTGCAGATGGGATAAAGCTGATGCTACAAGTCAGCAGCTCATCTGAGGTTACTGTCTGAGTTCATGATGCATAGACTATTCTATGCTGCTCTGTTCCTTTAGGCAACTCAATATTTAATGCCACTTGGGCATTCCAGCCATGAGCCACAGACTTGAACTGGTATTCAGACTGACTTTTGAGGCCTTCTCCCTACTCCTCTTACTCAGACAGAAACAAAACCTTTGGGTCTGTTAGCCTGTCCCACTCAGTCTGGCCAAATGACAAAAGGCTCCCTAATAAATAGCTTCTCCATCCTCTCATTCCAAGGGACAGGATCAGGGTGGGGGTCAGTTGTTCCCAGTGTGCGGTGGGCAAAGGAGCTAACAAGGGTCTCTGTGTACATATAATAAAGGCTGCCTACACAATGCTCCCCACTCCCTCCCCTTCCTGCCCCACTTGATTTAAGTCATGGCCTTAGGAAAACACTAGCTTTTCTGACAGAGCTATTCAGTCAAAAACAATGCCTCGGACAGGCAGGCAGCCGGAGAAGGCAAGGCAGACAGACGCATTCCACATATGGAGCAATTAGTTAAGAGGCTCCATCATCCCCCAGTTCCCTCTGGGCATGAAATCAGAGGAGCTGCCTTGATACCATGGAATCATAGTGGGGTTGTGTCTGCTGACCACTTCAAAGGTCACCTAGCATAACCTTTTGTGGTAAGGTGAGATCCATGGGGACAGAGAGAGATTAACCAACGCAGAATCAGATCAGAGATTAACCAACACGGAAGCAGACCAAACCAGATGCAGAAGGCAGGGCAAAGCAAGATGCAACTACACAGAATGGGTTGCACCAAGTTGACACGGAAGCTTCTGAAGCAGATCATAAGAAGGGTCTGGCCGTCTCTCCCAGTCCCTATCCTATGGATCACCTTATAAATGCAAACAAGAATGATTAATAAAGCACTAGAAATCAATACCGGGGATGAAATAGTCTCTGTTTTAATCTCTCTTTCCTCATTTTCAAGCAGGGGTGAGATTAAACATCTGGGGATTGTCTTCTATTCAGGAGTTCCTCTGTGATAACTGGTTGGCCAGTGTGCTGGAAAGGGTGGATCCTTGGTCTGATCCAGTATATGCAGTTCTTGTGAGAAGTCATAAAAGATCTGCTGCTGTTTTTTCCAGCACTTTCCCAAAAGGATCACATTACCATACAATAATTGTTATGGTAACCTTTCAAGTTTATGTGGGTTTCAGGAAATGGCTGGGAGGAATCTTAGACTGGAAGGTGTAATACTGTGAAGTGGAGACTGAGCTTGAGATTGCTTTTCATTTTGTAGACTCCGTGCCTTTGTAAGTTACCTGTTGGTGACACACGTTGTTTTAAAGCAAAAATGCTGTCTCTAGGAATGATCGTGCTAGTGTTACGCTCTCTGATTTCAAATCCTGAGGCATGACTAACAATGTAGAGAGTAGAGATCTTGGCATCTTTTCAGCAAACTTGGCTGTGAAACTATTTTCATTGAACTAGTTCATTTATTTATTTGATTTATAGGCTTCCTTTTTCTGTTAAAGAACTCAAAGCCACTTACATTGTTGCTCTCATCTGGCTCTCAATCTTATCCCCACAACAACCACCCTGTGAGGTAGGCTGGACTGCCAGACTGTGACTGGCCCAAAGTCACCCAGTTGGCTCCATGGCTGAGCAGGGACTAGAATCCAGATCTCCTGAGTCCCAGGCCCACTACATCCTGGAGGCTCACGTGGTTGCCTTTGCAAGAATTGGGTGCTGAGCTGCTTGGAGGTTGCCTCATTGTGCAGCGCAATGTAGCATCCAGTCCTCAAAGACTGGGGTTTAGCAATTCCCACAAAATCTCATGCTGGCTGCTAGCTTAGATAGTTCTTAGCAGGAGATTAGACAAATTCATGGATGTTATGTCTATCAGCTGCATTTAACTAAAGAATGTGGAGCTAAACGCACCTTCCCCTGTTCAGATACAGTGTTTTTGTTTTGTGTGCCATCAAGTTGTTTCCTGAATAAAAATTGTTGGGCGAGAAATTGGAGAAAACAAGGGAGAAAGACTTGCCTTTCATGCCATGTATGTGACTTTGCAGACACAGGAAGTTGGAGTAGACAGACCTTTGGCTTGATTCATCAGGGCCTTTCTTTTACAACATAAGATTCCATATGGAGGACACTGAATAAGCAAATATGGATTACAATTAATCATAGTGGGGGGAAAAAGAAACCGCAAGCAGTGCAGGAAGGAAAGGCTGTAAAATCAAATTGTAACTGTCTTCTAATAATTGTTTCCACAATAAAGGTCCAGCAAAGATATTTATGTAAGGGGGCCAAGTTGTTAAAAGTTGTGTGGAAATCCTAATACTCTGTGTGTGTGTGTGTGTGTGTGTGTGTGTGTGTGTGTGTGTGTGTGT